>CM049929.1:600000-827500 GCA_027405835.1 Asclepias syriaca | reverse complement strand
AATGCTGCTGGGAATTACTGGAATGGAGTACTAGGAGGAAATGGAGGAAATGGATCATGGTAATAAAAAAACAACACTTTTGAGTGAAATTATCTTCTTTTTTCTTTTTCTTTTCTTTTTTTACTTTTCTTGGTTGTGTAGAAAAATGGTGGGGAAATTGGGGGGTGATTTGTTTCGATTTCTTGAAAAACTAACTAAATAGGATACAAGGCTTTTCATTAAATACTATATATGGTTTTAGATTAGTCTTTGAATATGTTGGGATTTCTTTTCTCTTTTTTTTTCTCCCCTTTTTTTCTAGAGCTTCTTTTAGTTTGGCTCACTTTAATTATATATCTATCTATATATATATATATATATATGTATGTATGTATGTATTTATGTATGGCTAGCTGCTTTCAAGATTCTTAAATTAATGGAGGAGAAGAATTTATATATATATATATTATATAAAGATTATGTAAGTATAGGTTGGGACAGCAGGATGCTCTTTTTCGAACTTTTTCACGTTCTACAGTTTATAAAGGCAAAAACAAAGAACAAACACCAGATTTCTTTTCTTTTCTTTTCTTGCAAATAACATTTTATTATATAACACAAGAACGAGGTTGTAATAATAATAATAATATATATATACAGTTTTTTTCACTGTACGTATATAAATTATGGAGAAGAACAACAGTACAGCAGTTCTTGGGCAATGACGACTATATACAATGTATGGTGTATATATATATAAATGTATTACATAATATTATTATGTATATCTAACGGACTAAAAACAAACCCTCATGTTGATAATGCGATCTTTGATTTATATATAATATATATATATATGGATATATATAGGGAGTCGGTTTTGGGTCAGAAGAAAAAAAGGAAGGTTTAGAAAGATCTGACAAAGCCTACTTTGTTGAGGCATGCGAAGGGTCCCACAAAACATTCCCCTCGATAGTTGTGCTGACTGTGTGTGAGAGAGAGAGAGAGAGATATCTGGCGTATCATGAGTGAGAGAATAAAAATCTTTTTACCAGTTATTATTTTTATTATTTATTATAATAAATTATCCCTTTCTTTTATTGTCTCTCTCTCTCTCTCTCTTTCTCTTTCTTCGTTTCTCTTTGCTGTAGTCCACTTTTAGTTGCTGCTTCTATATATATATATCTATATATATATATATATATATTATATAGATTGTAATCTTGCAATAAAATTTTAAGACATAACACAAACAAAAATATTTCTTCGTATCTAACTAAAACAAATTAAACTTAATTTACTTTTCCACCGCTTCTTTTTTAACTCATCTTAGAAGTCCGTTTCCACCTAATAAATACAAATATATATATATTTGTATGTATAGCTGAAATATAAATATACTTAAAAAAATAGTAAATATATATACACTAGAGTGATTAAACATAATTTCTTTGGAGCAAATCTTGAAAAGTTGAAAAACAAGATTTGATTAAATTGAGTGTTTAGTGAGAGAAGCAACTAATTCAAAGGTCAAAAGATCCTAAAAGAAATTCTATAAGTTAATGTGCATAAACGGTTGGTTGCATACATAATTTCTTAAAGATTATAAAGATTGAATCTTTAATTAAAAGAGAGTTTCTTATAAGTTAATGTACATAATTTTTTAAAGATTGAATTTTTAGTTGAAAGAGTTAATTAATTTTTTAAAGATTGAATTTTTAGTTGAAAGAGTTAATTAATTTTTTAAAGATTGAATTTTTAGTTGAAAGAGTTAATGTGCAATTGTGTGGATTTTGTTTTGCAGGAATTGCAGGAATTAAATTATATGACGAATTTTGGGTACGTGCAGTTTTGTCCATTATGAAAGAATTCTGTACAAAACCCACCTTTCCCCAGTGGAAAGAAAAGAAAACAAAAAAGCAGCACTTTTGTTGACAATTATAACAACCCCCGAACAAAAATGTCAAAATTTTCAAGTAAAAAACTAAATTCAAAAATTTATTCCAAATTTTATATAATACTTCAGTGTAACTATCTATGGTTAGTGCATTAAAAAGGCAAGTAAAGGAAAGGGGTTGGTTTCAAAACTGTCTTTAGAACAGAAATATCAAAAAGAAAAGAGAAAAACTCCTTACTTGAATCAAAGTAACATACAGTTTTTGCAAGTTCTAAGATCTGTACAAGTTCATAACTAAGTAATAAATTTGAGTCAAAAACCTTGTGTTCAATATATATATGTATGTATATATTTTGGCTAGTTTGTCTCATCCATCACTGATCAGCATTAATACCAAAAATTCGAACCTTGTGCATATGAGGAAACTTGGCAACCACAAGTACAAAAACAGCAACTGTGTTGAAGAATAGCATAGGATGTTGATAATCAGTGGTGTGTGAAGCTATCAAGTACCTGTCAAAATAGCTTAACTTATTAGTCTTTCTTTCTTTCTTTCATGGAATTCAAACAAATATACAAAAGTTTCACTAAAAGGACATCACTTTTTGTATTCTCTATCAGGAAAGAAGGTAGAGGAAAGGAATTCATATGAACTTGTGTTTCATGTATATGAGGTAGGAGTGAAGGTGATGGACAATCAATTCTCGGCCTAATTCAAAT
Organism: Asclepias syriaca; assembly: GCA_027405835.1. Lineage (NCBI taxonomy): Eukaryota > Viridiplantae > Streptophyta > Magnoliopsida > Gentianales > Apocynaceae > Asclepias > Asclepias syriaca. The sequence continues at coordinate 824,904 of CM049929.1, read as the reverse complement.
GTACAACAAGGTGCCTACATTCACTTTCCTTGAACGATACGAAAACACAGAAGAGGAAAGATAATAAAGGAGAAGTTTCTTGACCTCAATTGGAGACTGGAGTAGAAACAATGAGGCTAAACTATCGTATTTTGTTCACATCAATCAGTAACTTTACGAACATATGCTCAGAAATCTACGTCTGGTCTATGCAAATCAAAATATGTACCATGGCAACCAAACACTGGGAAAAGGAACAATGAAAATATGATTGAAGAAAAAACAATCTTCTCATTCATTCACAAGCTTATTCTACAGAACAGAATCGTAGGCTTATAACATTTTTATAGTGAAACTGAAATTTCGATATGGAAAATACTTAATAGTGTGGATGAATACAATACACTTCTTTAACCCGGAAGTTTCCCGTTTTATAGGTGTTTATAAAGTGAGTGGGAACAAGTACAAAAATTCACACTTAAAGGAGCAAAATGTTGACAACACAAACCTGAAGACCCCAAATCTATGCCCATTCAGCAAGATAATAAATGAGGTTTTCTCTAACCAAATGAATCATTCTTCATCTCTTTCTCTTTCTTCTTTTTCCCATTAAGTTATTAAATAGGGCTAAGATGGATCAAGTAAATGATTGCTGGCTTTAAAAATGTAAACATCTATTTTGGACCAAAAGGCCATATATTTTGGACTCTGGTGTTAAAACCTCTATTAATTTAGTGTAAGTATCAAGAAAAGTGAGTAACTGAAAAGATAAATTTTTGTGAAGAAAGAGCTACTAGTTGTGATACTCGTCCCACATTGAAAGTTGAAGAATATGTAATGGTTTATAATAATGGGTCTAGGTACTCATAGTTAGTAGAGTGAAAACAATGTCAAGTAGTTAACTATGAGTATTGTCCTGCAAACATTATTTCATCATTATATCATCTACATTCAAGACACATACTAGCAAGCCTAAGACAAATTTAAGCCAGTGTGATTGTCAGCCAGCTAAAACACATATGTAATTATAATTTTGTGGTTCTTAGTTTCCTAAGAACTATTTCTTAAAGGATAAGGAAATTTTATATGGTTACAAGAGAGTGTATATTCAATAAATAAGGCTCTTTTTCTTTTTTTCTTTATACAAAAAATATATATATATATCTTCATAAATTTTTTGATTAAAGCCCATAAAATCCTATATACTACTGTATCTATGTCTTAATATAGGGTTTCTATTGGTTGTCCTTCTAAAAACATAGTTTCAACACGAATCAAAAGGCCTTCCTTCATCTTCTTCCACATACAAATAGCAACATAAATAATATGTATATATATAGAGTATTCCATCTAAAGCAACCACAAAACTGGCAATTGAGTCAGGGCAAGATACTTACAGCACAACAGGAACAACGGTTAAAAACTTTCTATTGCGAGTGAGTTGTTTGCCATTGTCTATTTGCTCCCACCAAGTCAACCTATTGTAGATACCCTGATCATCAGCAAATGGTGTGCCCTTCTTCCAATGAAAGAACTGATATGTAACCTAAACAAGAATCATAAATGAACAAAATGAACCACATCTCTTACCACATAGTGCTAATAAGTACGAGCAAGAAGACTTATTCATATATATATATATATATATATATACAGAATTTCGCCTCAAAACAATGTGCTTCAGACTATATCACCATACTATGTAACTAACTCAGTGAAATGGTCACCAAATAAAAGCAGAAGGAAGTATCAGCATACTATATATATATATGTATATGGAAAAACTTTAATTACAGATGCAAATGGCTATCAGTAGCTTAGCCTAGAAGAAACTCTAGCTACTAAATTGAGGAATTTTTAAGATAACTATCTCCAGATTTGGTACTCAGCTCCATACAATTAAAACTCCCAACTACCCAAAGGAAAGCCAGTAAAATCATCTCCAACCAACAGAAATCTAGACTACTAAATCAAATGATTACTTAAAACAAGAAAATCCCACATAAAAACAGAGAACCCTTAAAGGCAATCAGTAGCTAAGCAAAAACAGATTAATAACTAGCAGAAAGAATGAAATTCATGACGGAGAAATACAAACCAGAAAATGAAAGAGATTAACAAAGGTCCAAGCCATGCCAGGAGAGCAGCCCAAGACTGAAAGAATCATGAGCCAAGAGAAGAAAAGGATGAGAATATATGTAGTCCACACCCCAGGATACGTGAACCATTCAGTATTCTTATTCAGATCCGTCGTCGGAACAGCCTTCACGTACAAATTAGCCATTCAACGATCTTAGAAACAAATTCTTGAAACAAAAGATCCCTTCCTTCTCTTCCTTCCTTCCTTCCTTCCTTCCTTCCCCCTTCCTATTCTGTCTGTATCTATTGAAAAGTCAATCAAGATTATCTCTGGGTTTCTAAAGATTCAATCTTGATGGCACAAGACCGACCTCAGATTATAAAAACTGAAGATCCAGAAATTTAATATATAAAAGGGGAAGAAGAAGATGGAGATGTAATGGTAGGCAAAGGGGGTAGATTGATCAAATTAATCAACGCATTAATAGAGAAAAAAAGGTACAATTTTTTTAAAATGTCTTTCATTTTTCCCTGGGAACTCCTTAAAGAACCACAGAAGGGAGAGGTAAAATCACGAGACCAAATTTCTATAATTTAAAAAAAAATAAAAATAAAAATCCGTCATATTTGTATGTTTATAATTTAAAATTAAGTCCGTAAATTTTTTTTTTTAAGGTTAAAATTGAATAATCGGTGATTTTAGTTCCAAACAAATTTATGTTTGACAAGTTTAGTCCCAAAATATTTTTTTGGCAAAAGTTAAAAAAAATTAAAAAAATATTTTGAGACTAAATTTGACAAACATAAATTTATTTGGGATCAAAGTCACCATGGTTAAAATTTGATACCTTGGACAGGTTGTTGGTCTTTGAATGAACATATTAATTAAGTCAATACTCAAGTAGGTTTGGTCGGTCACCTTTCATCATAGTCCCCCAAAGGTGGGGATTTTAAACAAGATGTTGGCATGTTCTATATCTTGCATTCCATAATAATTCTTTTCTAATCCAAGATTCTGATTTAAATTTAAATTTTGTAGAATTTAAGCAAGAAATCCAACATTTTATCTCCAAAAGAGGATATAAGGATGCTGGTGTTTTTTTTTTTGCTTTCCCAACCAACTTCCAAATTTTCAATCATACAATAAAAAAAAAAAAAAAAAGGGATACAAAAGAAAGAAATATGGATAAAAAAGAAAAGGAAAGGAAAAAAAAAATCAGAGGGTGACAGTTGTGTTGCCATTGCCAACATGGTCTAAACCTTCAACCAATCTTCTCCTAGCAGACTTTGTTCTGTAACACCACACTTCAAAAGCTTCGCTTAAGTCAGGATATCTTCCCTGATCACTGGTACTAATCCATTCTTGAAGAATATCAGCTTGATCATTTGATGGCAATGCTAAAATCAATGAAACCATGGCTCCTTCAATGCTCTGGCACAGATCATCATCTAATCTGTGAGGGAACTCATCATCTTTGTTGCTAATGGAGTCAAGAACAGGCTTCATTTTTCTTATATATGGAAGCCATGTCTTCATCAAATTTACGCGGCTCGCCGCTGGGATAATCACATTCCCATATCCAACTGCATCTAATACTTTTGCTGTTACTTCTATTACTTTCACTTTCAAACCCCATAATGTAGAATCCAGTTTCTTGTTCTCAATAATCTCCAGTATGTTACCTGATATATCTCCCCAGTTAGCAACGAAATCTTTCATCAGTTCCATTTTTGGAAGAACATTGCACAACCACTCTAGATCAGCTAGACTTTGTACTATTCTTCCTTCTAATGATTCATGTACTGTTGCAGGCTCCAAAAGTAGGAGAGACAGTTCGTTTTGGAAAGAGGAAAATATCTTTGAGAGGCCAATTCGAGTTTCTGTTTTTACCTCATCATCAGCTTTAATTATAGGTACACCATCATCATCCCCTAGCATGTATTCAACTTGTTCTTGGGCCGAGGTTTTGAGCTCATCTCCAAATGAGGAGGACAGGTGGTACGATGATCAGCTGAAGTGGCGAAACGGATTGCAGAAATGAAGACATTCTTTGTTGCACTTAAATCTACTGGTTGAATCCTGGCTAATATTGGCATGGCTATTGGGCCAAGTTTTGATGCGGCTTTTAAGATCTCTTCCTCTTCCTTTTCTTCCCAAGGGACAGCCTCCAAGTATTGGATGCAACTCTCGGTGATTTCTTTGCAGTTGAGAGCAGCTGCCACTTGAAGGATTCCAACAGCTGATCGAACAGAATCCCACGAGTCCAATAGTGAACTGGTTGGATAATAAAGACGCTTCAGAAGCTCAATGTGATGATAATAATCATTATCTGTGCACTGAATCTCTACTCGAGTATGACAATTTGTTTGGCAGAGCTTTTCTGCAAAATATTTGCTCTTGCTTTTAAGAATCCATGAGTGTGCATGAAATACTTCAGGCCTGCCAGCCGAGTTTCTCAGGCATACGACAACATCACTTTCACTCTGATCACCAAGCTTCAATTCATGGTTCCATTTCTCCTCATCCATGGGTAACACAAAGGCACAATTAATGGCATGCTTTATGTAACTGTCTGTGTACCTGCACCGCAAACCACGAGCCAAAATAAGAAGGAAACAACGCTAATAAAGTTCAAACAAATACAACGTTAGAATATGTATGCATTTGTTAGTAACAACACTTTCCAGCTATATTTACATCATCACAAAAAGAGTCAGTTCATAAAAACAGTTCCTTCACAAAATCAATACATAACTAAGTACAAGAACTACTGCTCCACCAAATTCAATGTACCAAGTCACTTTCACACATGATGCCAAAACCTTTAAGATTTAAGTATGTGTTTGACAATATAAACTTTTTCACTTTCCATTGTTCAAAAAATTCTTGTTTTCTGTACTTGAAATTGAAAAACAGCTGGTAGTTTCTTTAATGATTCCACTAAACATTGTACACTCTTCTAAGATGTTTCATAAAGCCAAGGATGAGGAGGTTAACTAATTCCTTGCCATGTAATGTAAGATCATCCCAACTATCCTACTAACTTAAAATGATTGACAAAGAATAACTAACTTGCTACAAAATGTAAGAAAACTTAGAGAGGTCAAGTGAATATATATATATATATATATATATATATATATCAGATATCATTTGTATGTAAAAATAAATTAACTTCATTCAATCAATAATTAAGTACATACATCTGGAATTTCTAAGGCCAATAAATTAAACTAAAACTTAAATACAAATGAATAAACTACATAAAAATCAAACTTTCTCTACCATCAATCGATACTTTAAAATTTGAAACATAGACTAATCTCAAGAAATTGATTCAAATGATAGACAGATTAATGGAAATGAAAGATAACTAAATAATAAAGCAAAAAACCCAATAAATTTTTAAACAGAGTAAAGATTACCTTCAAGAAGATTATTTCAATTAACCAGAAAACAGAGAATCAAGCAACCTTCGAAGACCCAGCAAAGAACGCTCTTTTTTTAAAAAAAATTACAAAAAGCCCTCAACTTGTCGAATCACAAAGAGGGATTCCAACTAATTACTCAAATAAAAAATAAAATAAAATCAAGAAATCAATCAGACAAAGTAATAAGTTAGGGCTTCTGAACCTGTACTCTGTTTCAGAGTCAGTGATGAGGAGGAAATGACAAAGAAAGGGATAAGATTTATATGACTAATATATCCTTGCATGGTTAGCAATTATATATATACATATATTGTAATAAGATTATAAATCTTAAAAGAAACCAAATTGGGAGACAAAATTTTCGATAATAGGCAACAAATGATTCGTCAGTACAAGAACCCTGGATTTGGATTGGATCTTGAGTACCTAAAAGCATAATTGAACAACTCTCTCTCTCTCTCTTTACAAAAAAAAAATAAAACTATTGTACCAAAATGTATATACAGATAATACAGTAATGGTGAGTGGGATTATAGCTTGCAAATGTTTGTTTTTGTTTTGTTTATATATATATATATATATGAATCAAGTTGGACAAGTTGCAAAGAGCAGGGGCACGTGCCCTGTTTTCATAAACAACTCCCAATTCCCAATTCCCAATTCCAGATGGTAAAAAGACCATCGAATTGGAAAAGGATATCAACCCAACTTGCACACTCTCTCTCTCTCTCTCTCTCTCTCTCTCTCTCTCTCTCTCTCTCTCTCTTTCCATTTGCAATTTCTTTTTTTCCCTTTCTTCAATTATTTTACTCCAAAACTTGATGTTCAAATCTTCTAATATTTACTCTAACTTTTGAAGTTAGATAAAAAGTTTCAAACTTTTTATAGTCATTTTGGGCCCAAATTGGGGATTAGCCCAGGAAATTTTGGGCTTACTAAGCCCATTTTATGATCTCAGTTAGTCCACTATAATTGGGCTGAGATGTGAAATGAGCTAAGAGGCTCTCATTTTATTTATCATTTAATACTATATTATTATCTTCGAATTTTTGTGATTATTACATAAATAATAATAATAATAATAATAATAATAATAATAATTTTATTAATTATATAATGAGTATTAAAATAGCTCAAGATCCTCCCTAGATCATAATAATGGTTATTCATTCATATATATACATAAAGTCATGGGGCAATAAATATACCTAACCTATTATGTAATAATAATTATTATTTATTACCATTTTTTAGTATTAGGTTAATAAATATACCATTAACCTATTATTATTTTTTAAATTATTAATAAATATTAAAAAAAAAAAAAAAAAGCTTAGGGGATACGTTTCATCCCCATGATGAAACCAAAAGGAGAAAAACGGACCACCATACAAGTATAATTCCACTTCATATTTTATGATGATGATGATGATGAATGTACATTAAACAAGGGTGAAAAATATTTCTTGAATTTAATAATTAAATCAAGATAAATTACCTTTAATTTTTATTAAAATTTTCTCAATACTTAGAATATTCATAAATTTAATTTTAAGAAGATAGTAAGTAAGATAAAAAAGAACTATTATATTATTTTCCTTGTTTTTTTTATAGATAATATATACAAATTTAATATTATAAAAAAAAATTAATTATTATAAAATATCTAAATATATTTCAATCATAATCCCGATTTATTACAAACATGTACACATCCCATCATCATCATCATATTCATGTACTTTTTTCGTCGTCCCCACGCAACCGGAGCAAGTTAGCAAGCCCTAGGGTCGAGAATGAGTTGGGATCGAGATGACTCACGAGTCACCCACTCCCGTCCAAACCGACTGACACTGTAAAGAAAAAGAGAAAAAAAAAAGCAACTGAACTTTCCGGCCAATTTGCCTCCTCTAGCACCGACAATGTGTGCATTATTATTCCTCCTCGAATTACCCGCCGTCCGATTTGACACGTCCTCCGCTAACTGACTCCTCTGATATGTCCAGTGTTTCTCCACATTCCTCCGCCGTGATTAGGTGAATCTGCACAAATTCTTCCCTCGTGTTTTTTTTCTCCTTTTACCGATTGGCGGTGAAATATTTGAAATTGACCGAGACTTTGTTGGAGAAAGGGCCGGGGCCCATCTGTATTATTTCTAGGACCTATAATGGGCCGGCCCGCCCTGAAGATTGCCTAGCTTATCATTGAAGCATACCCCTCTAAAAAAAGTAAAAATTGAATTTAACTGATATAATTTTAATTAAATTTAAATTACTTAGATTTTTTATAATTTCAAATATCAAATAGTCTAATATATATAATATACTTTCAAAGTTAGTAATATTAAATAATTTTATAATTAATTTGATTTTCTTTATTTAAAGTGTCTCATTTGATTATCAAGTAAAAGATTTTAACTTTGTAATGAAAAAATATAGATATTGAAAGAATTATTATTCTATTTAATTGAATTTTGGATTAATTAAGATTCAAAAAAAAGTAAGTATAGGATATGAAAAGAAAGTTTTTAAGACAAATAACATCATATATGTCTCCAATTTACTTTTGTAAAATTAATGTTCTTCTTTGACTTTTTAACAGTCTGAATTCTGCAAATTTTAGGGTGTAACTAAGGAGGAATCCAAGAAATTTTGACTTAATTCTAATTAAACCCTACTCTTCCTCCCCCACCCTTCCCAACAAGAAAAAAAAAAGGACTTGACTTGACCATTTCTCTTTTTTGTTGTCAAAACCATGATTGACTTCCAATATAAAAGAAAATATTAGATTTTCTCGTGAGAGTCTCATTTGTTAAGTAAAAAATTTTATTGTTAAATTTATACTAAAAGATGATTTTATATTGTATTTTCAGTCATTATAGATAAAGAACAGAAAAAAGAATGTGATATGAAACTTATGGATAAAAAGATGATTATAATGGAATTCAATTATTAACATGTATTGATTATAACTTTTGTGTTATTTTTTCTAAATCAAAATGAGGGAAACTAAAAAGATAATTAAAGATTACATAAAGAAAACAAGAAAGGTGAAAGAATGAAGATGCTTGTCCATATTGGATAACAAAGAAACAAAAAGATTGAATGTGAAATAGAAATGTTTTTAAAAACACTAACACAAAATCTATAAGAAGCCAAAAGAATGAAGCAGAATCCAAGACAACAACAACACCACTATATAAAAAGATTTAAAGTAAGATTCATAGCTGTACCCTTTAACCTTTCAAATCATGGTTGCCCCCTTCTTTCACAAACAACATCTTATAAACTCCCTTCCCACTTTTCAACTTTTGGTAAACCTAATTTCAACTTGCATTCATTTTTTTGATTGACTTAAGGTATTTTGATTCATTTTCATTTTCATTTTCAACTTGCATACATTCTTAATCAATCCACCTTATAAAATGTGTCTTCTTTTTTTTTTTTTTTTTGCATAGGAGTCAACTACCAATTCTTCAAGAAATGATCTTGTAAACAACCAAGATTGTTCCCATGCTTTATTTGGGATCAAGAACCTATTTGCAAATTCTCTTATCTACTTCTAATTCCAAAAGTGAAATCTAATCAAGATTTTATCTTGATTAATTCAAACTATTTATTTAACACAATAAAACTTGACCCTCGTCTTTTTATTTGCAAAAAAGTTTTCTTTTTTAATGAAATATATGATTATGCTATTATCTGAGTCTTCTTACTAGAAAATAGATCAAGAAAAGTAAAATTTTTTTATAAATGATCTTTTAATGTTTTTATAAAAAATGAAAAATGGAAAAGAAAGAATATATATATATATATATATATATATATATATATATATATATATATATAAAATATACTAGCTCTATAGCTAAGCATCTAGCAATGTAGAATACAAAAGAAAAGAAAGAAGAGGACGGAAAAAGAAAAGGGTGAATAAAGAGAATCCTTTGATGAATATGCCCGTTGACTTAATTCTAAACCCTTATGATGAAGCGTGTGTTCTTTGTAGGAGACAGAATTATATGGCTTTCTTATCAAAAACACACACACACATATATATGTATGTATGTATATATTGAATGGAGCGGTGATTCATGGGGCAGCTTTGAGGCTGCAATCAGTTGTGGGTCTTCCGATCCCTTCGGCTTCTCTTTTTTTTCCTCAATTAATTATCCATATTACGTACTACTAGACTTGACTTGATGATGAGTATACTTAATAACCCAAAGTTTCAGTAAAGAAAATCAGCATCAATTTGAGCAGACGATATATATATATATATATATATATATATATATATATATATGTATGTATGTATGTATTATGTGCTCTTAGAGGATAAGGAAAAACAAGCAAGTGACACATTTTTTTTTTCTTTTTGGTTTTAGGTCTTAATTAGACCAATTGATCGAAATGTTACAAAGGAAAAGAAAATTAATGGACCGACCCCATTATTTCAATATCTAAGATTTTAGAACAGACTATAAAACATTGAAGGCATTAGTTATTTGTTCTTAAGTTGGATAGTAAAGAACAGATAATAATTCCTTCTTAAAATTGGTGAAAAAAAGAGAAAAAAATGCATTAATATAAATGGAGATAGATATATATATATGTATATATTATGAATAATATAGTAGGATATAAGAGGGGCTTTTGAAGTTGGTAAATGGAGTGGTAAAGTCAAGATTCTCAGTCTGAAAATAATGGAGATTGAGATTATGCAGTCATTTATTGGACCCATAAAACCAATCCCTTTGGGAGTTTATTTTTGTACTATATATATATATATATATATATATATATATATATGCATAACACAACATTCCTCTCCCATTATTATTACAAATGAAATAATGGGATGTTCCCACCCCTCCCTATTTGCTTTAGTGTTTGGACCTTGGATGCCCTAAATCCGCCATATACATACAGACATACTATATATATATATATATATATATTATATATATATATATATATAGCTAGATATAAGCTGTCATGCATTAATTGTCAACTTTCATGAAAATTGGTGCAAAATAGAAAAAAAAGAATAAAGAAAAATATTAATATTCAACTACTTCTTAAAGATATGCTGCGTAAGAAAAAATCAAGATTATAAGAATAATTCAATTACATTACATGCATGCATGATATGATCTCTCTCTCTCTCTCTCTAAAAAAAATATATATATATATATATATATATATAGTAGTACTGTTTAGAAGTGAAAAGATGGAAAGAAAAAGAAAGCATGCATGCCTGCAGAAGGGACGACACACACATATGTATGTATATATATATATAGGTCAGCTTAAATTATATTTCAAAGGGTATCCTATGGCGAACGATATTTTTGACATGGATGTTTGCTTTGCCATTGTCTAACAACTAAAACCGAAAGGTACAAAATTATTTAATGAATCATAAAATAATCATATACCTACTTTCCAGATCCCTTTCTTTCCATTTTCTCATTTATTATACAATATATATATATATATATACACATGCATATAGATCGAGGATTAAGAAGGCTTGAAATATTGTAATCTCATTTGAATTTTATTTTATTTGATTCGATTAAAAAGATTTATAATGTAACTTATTTATTGAAATACATATTAAATCGAATAATACATATATAAGTTCATATATATAACCAATTGATGATTATGGATGATGCTATATATATATTATATATATATATATATATAGACATCCTCCTTACATTGCCAATCAAGATGTCGGGAAAAAAACTCATATATATATATATATGATTTTTCATATATATATATATATATTTATGTGGCTTTCATTAATTCTGTCATGAACAAATTAAGGGTATTGTGTTTTTACTCATGATTGAGTTTGCCGTATATAAAGAAAGACATGTTATTATCCTCTCAATTAATTCCATCTATAAATCAGTGGAAATTCTTTCATTTCTTCTCTTTTTCTTTTTCTTTTTTCCTCTTCCAATATTTGCTCTGAATTCATGCGTATCTTTCCTGTTATATATATATATATATATATATATATATATATATATATATATATATAATATATAGATATTAAAATTAGTATTTTGATTAATTTAATTTTTTTAACAAAAATTATTAAAATATTTGAAATTATTGTTTTAACTAATTAAAATTCAAGGCATATTATATTTAAAAAGTTGTAAAAAATAAAAATAAAAATGTAATCATAATATTTATATAATATTTATAAGTCACTAAATATATAATTAAATTAATTTCGTACGACGAAGTTGGTAAATGTATTACTCAAACATGATCAATATCTTAGTCAAACAATTATTGTTATTAATTAACCTTAACTAATACGTGGAATTGACCAAATTAAGATTTTCAATTTCAACCCAAATCTTTATAAACACGTTACATAAGAAAATTAATTTTATAGTTATAATAAATTATATTTTATAATTAAATTATTTTATCATTCAATTAAAACTAGTCAATTAGAGTAGAAACCCCCAACAAATTGTACTCGAATGCAATACAATATATATATATATTATATATATTATATATATTATATATATATATATAGTATGGGCTGAAAAACAAGTTGGAGTGTGATAGCCAAACTAGAGAGAGCCAAAATTTTCCTACCTATATATCGCCTGCCCATATTCACACACACACACATATAATATACATACATACACACACACACACACATATATATATATATATATATATATATATATATATATATATATAATAATCTAAAAAAATTGTACCCATATTCGTAAAAGTAGAACCACATCATTTTCTAAAAACTCAAACAATCAAAAAAATGAAAAAAGAAAGAAGGAAATATCAAAGTATGAATTTAGTGAATGATGATTGTGGTCCTGGAAAAAGCTTTGATGATCAGTTGGCAATGGCAATTTTCCCAAGAAGAAGAAAAAGAAAGAATGGGAATAATTAATATATATATATATATATTTAAAAGAAATAAAATGAAGAAAGCTGGTGAGGGAAGGGAGAGTGACATTGATGTTCAAGAAACGAGGTATTTTTTTTTTCTTAGGTAAAGGGAGGCAAAAACAGAAGAGGATTTCAGAAAATGATCCCTACAAACCCCACATTTCCCTTACATTCTACAGATTACTGCTCCCACTATCCCAAAAAAAACAAAAAAAAAACTCTCACAGTTATCGAGGAGAAGAAGAGTTGGGGTGGGTTTCCTCCGCCGGAATATTCTCCGGTCGGCTATATATCCCTACTAATTTTAGCCGCCACTCTCCGTTTTCCACCTACTTCCAATAAATTAAAATAAATATAATATATATATATATATATTTGTATATCTTTCAATTTTAATTTATGTGATTACAAATTAATGCTCTTAAATACATTTAATATATATATTTTTTAACATGATCTAAATTTATAATTATAAATAAAACTTTTATATATATATATATATATATATATGTATGTATATATAGGAATGGTATTCAGCAAGAGGGATGGGATGGGGGCGGGGATAGGAAATTGAAACTTTTGGTATTTATTAATGTATAGTAGTAGAAGAAGTAATAATAACAAAAGGGACAGTGTCATTATTTCTAGGCACCCACTAAAATCCTTGCAGATTCAAAACTTCTGAAAAAAGACCTTTGCTTTTCTTTCTACACACATATACATACATACATACATACATATTGTATACATATACATATACATATACATATACATATACATATATATATATATATATATATATATTGTTTTGCATATTTTATAGTATGATTTATTTGTTTTATACTAAGTATAACTTTTTAGTCAAGATTTGATCTTCCAAGATATTGTATTAAGGATGGTTATAAGGATATATATATATATATATATATATATATATATATTACATTTGGAATATCTTAAAACTCTACAAATGAATTAATATTATTTTCAAGAATCAAATATTTTTATTGTCATTTATTGTCTCCATATTTATTCTACATTCAATACCTCTATTAACTCTTGCAATAATGTAAAATTCTTATACCCCTTCATTTTCTTTTATTTGTGAAACAAATATATATATATAAAATATTTGTAGAGGTCCTAAAAATAGAAAGCATTAATGAAGAAAATCTCTGTTGCTTTCTGCTTGGAGTTTCATCTAAATAGGAGTCTTTTCTTTCTTGCATATGGTAAGAACAACCCACAATTAATTTCATTCACTCACTCTCTCTCTCTCTCTATATATATGTATAGGTATGAATATACTGTATGTATATATATCTACTATATCTACACATTGAATGAATTCACTTTTACATCCTCTTCCTGTTTTTGTTTCTTCTTGTTAATTTTCTCTTTCTATCTCTCAACTGTCTACTTTTATATAATCTATTTCTGTTTTGTTTTTTTCTTTTTTTTTACTAATAGTTTTGCAGTGTGTTGTTTTATATAAAGGAACTGCTTTTTGGCTTTTGCACTTTGAGTTCTGAAATCCATCCGTCATCTCTTTTGACATCTCTACTCCTATTCCTACTACTACTACTTCTTCTGCAAACTTATTAAGGAACCTTTCAGAAACCATTCATTGTTTTCCCCAAAAACGTTCTTCTTTTTTTTCACTCATCAAGCTTTTGCTTCCAAATTCTTGTTCTTCTTGCAGTTAAGATTCAAGAAAAAAAAAGAAAAAGAAAGCTACTTTTTACTGCTGCGGATTTGCTTTGTATGGTTTCTTGATGGCCCAGATTTTGTTCTTGTGAAAAGTTTTGATCTTTGGGTTGGGATTGACTTGCACTTGTGATCTTGGTTTGGTGGGTAATTGGGACTTCTTCTTTTGAAAAAAAAAAAAATGTATACAGCAAGTAGTAATTCCATAGTTAAAGAAACACTCAAGAATCTTTCTTGCAATAATGGATGGTCTTATGCTGTTTTCTGGCGTTTTGATCAAAGAAATTCCTCGTAAGCAATGCCTCCTTCTTTCTCTCTATATATCTATCTTTCTCTCTCTTTCGTGAAAATGAATATATGCATATGCATGTCTTAATCAGTGCCCTTGTTTTGGGTTCTGATCTTCATGTTTTCTTTCCAAGACTGCATTTTTTTTGCCCCATCTCTTGACATGAACAATCATGACTTTATTTATTTATTTTTTTTGATGAAGTTTAAAAAAATAAAAAAAGCTTCATGTTTTCTTCTTGTACTAAGGAAACTTTATTGTTCTAAAGGAAGTAGGTTTTGGTAGTCCGTAATTGTTCTTACTTTTGTCTCAGTTTCTTTTTCTATTTCTTACTACTCTTCTTGTGATAATCTTTTCTTATAGAAATTTTAGAACAAATCAGAAGCTTCAGTCTAGTTATTTATTTATTTTCAAGATTGCAAATTTGATTCATATACAAGATATATATACATACACCTTTCTAATGTTCAATTCTGACAGGTTATTAACCTTACAAGGAGCTTATTATGAAGAAAATATGGGAGTTCTTGTTGATGATATGATCCTACAAATTCACAGTCTAGGTGAAGGGTATGTTAGAAAAGATTGAATCTTTGTCCTAAAAGTTACTCCTAGAGGGCTATTTTCTTTGACTAAATCTGCAGATAAATAAAGGGTGCTTCTTTCTTTCTTATAGGGTAATTGGCGAAGTTGCTTTCAGTAAGAGGCACAAATGGATGATGGCTGAATCAGCTGAGTTTTCTGATATATTTCAGGTTTTCTTTCTTACTATAAGCAATTCCCATTGCATTTGTATTGGTAGTTTTTTTATCTTTAAAGAATCAAATTTCTTGCCATTTGGACTAATGGGTTGTTAGTGCATTAGTATTGATTGGTTCATCCCATCTGGTTTCTGATAAATTTTTATGTCAATTTCTACAGGATCACCAGTTTTCCAATGGGATAAAGGTACAATTTTTATTCAAGTCTTTTACATTTCTTTAATACCTTTTATCATGGTTTTTGCTTCTTCAGATCTTGTCTTTATGTGTACGGTTAAATTGATAAACAAGAAAGAACATGTGATTAATGACCAAAGTAATAACATTTTGCAGACAATTGCTGTAATCTCTGTGGAACCTCTGGGCGTGGTACAATTTGGTTCCACTGAAAAGGTCAGTATTAATCTGTTGAGCCCTTTTCTGTATCTATTGGTACATACTTATATATACCAATAGATGTATACAGATCACAAATTATTTTGATTCCTTAGAACTCAGCTATGCAGATGTCAATTCTAAGACTTACATAATGGGGGTTGTTTTTCTTGTTGCAGGTTCTTGAGACATTGGAATTTGTTAATCAAACTAAGGAACTTTTTCAAGGAATTGAAATTATTGAAGGGCTTATTTTTCCTGAAAGTGAACAATCATCTTCTACTACTGATGATAATCGTGGCACGAGTGGTTTGTTTACTTCATTATTACCAAGCATGAATCCATATTCTGCTACTCCCAATCTTCAACTTGGTGATGGCTGCAATTATTCGGTAGAAATGAATTTTCTGCTGAAAATATTACCCATCCTTTCCCTCCAGTTCAGATTTTCAGAACATGATATGTGGAAACCACTTCAGAAATATTGTCAATACAGAATCTCAAGGTTATTCTGATGGCTGTGTTTCTGATATTCTGTTGCAGCCATCAGAAATGGAGACTTGCAGCAATCCATGGAGTTTTGGAGTTATAGAAGAGAGCTCAATACTGAATTCTGGTTGCAGCAATGGCTTATTTTCTCAGAATTTTGGCTCATCATTCCATCCAAATACTCTTGACACATTCGAGGAATTGTTGGGAAAACATAATTCTAACAATGCCATTTCCTCAAATTGTGCCATGGAAGATGTTTCCCATTGGTTTGCTCCCGTAACGGATCAGAGAAATGGGATAGTGTCTAATGCACTGAGTAATGATCTATCAAATGCATCAGGAGTTTTTTCACTGTCATCGAGCCCAAAAGCATATCACACACCGAGAAAGATAATTTCTGACAATCAATCATCTACTAC
Source organism: Asclepias syriaca (assembly GCA_027405835.1). Taxonomy (NCBI): domain Eukaryota; kingdom Viridiplantae; phylum Streptophyta; class Magnoliopsida; order Gentianales; family Apocynaceae; genus Asclepias; species Asclepias syriaca. The sequence continues at coordinate 808,412 of CM049929.1, read as the reverse complement.
TTCAGTGCAGAGTTCCATCACTAATCCACTTGAGTTTGCTGAAAGGGAGAGATGTGTATCTATGTTTGGAAGTGGCAAACTGTTAGAAGGTTCTAGAATGGATCTTGAAGCTACTAACAAATCAGGTGTTAGCTCATCATCAAGCACCTTATTCTCTAAATTAGGACTGTATCAACATTATAATGATTGTGATGATGGTGATGATCATCTATCTTCTACTGCTAAAAGGCGGAAACTGGAAAAATCCTCCTTGATGAGCAGCAATCAGGGGAAATATGTTCCTGGTTCTGCTACAATTGTTCTAAACAAAGAAATGAACTTTGAATCAGTGAGTGAGGTTACCAGAACATTGGGAGCTCGTTCGTGCTATGGTGACAGTAGTAGCATCATTGATGGTAACACTACTTCGTATCAAGAACCTCCAAAAATGAAAAAGAAAAGGGCTAAACCAGGGACTAAACAGAAATCAAAAGATCGGATACAAATTGCAGCTCGCCTTGCAGATTTACGAGAACTCATCCCCAATGGTGAGAAGGTAGGTAAAGGAGTTTCTGTGCTTTAGTCCTTGATCTTTTACTGGTGCATAGAAAGACACTGATTTGATTTCTGTGATTAAAAACAGATGAGCATTGATCGTTTGCTGCATCGAACAATAAAACACTTACTCTTTTTGCAAAGTATCACAAAACATGCTGAAAATTCTAAACAATCTGATCAGCTAAAGGTAAATAAATAGCTTGTCACTTGTAGTTTTCCAATTATCACCAAAATCTTGAGAATTTTGTATGAACCCTTTACTGGAATTTCCAACAGAATGGTTTGTTCCGGAAAGAAAAAGACAGCAGCAGTAGCAACAATGGTGTCACTTGGGCTTGCGAAGTTGGGAATGAAACGATGTTTTGTCCATTGATAGTTGAAGATCGGTATCCCCGGCCAAATGCTTATAGAAGTAAGAATATACAACTACTAGACATTGATTTAGTTATGATTTTTTAATTGTGCTGAAATGAAAAAACTTAAATGACAGATCATTTGTGAAGAGCAAGGTTTCTTCCTAGAGATAGTTGACATAATTCGAGGTTTTGGATTGACTATCTTGAAAGGAACAATGGAAGTTCGCAAAACTAAGTTATGGGCTCAGTTCACAGTCGAGGCTGAGGTAAAGATTAAAATCTGATATTCTTCTGCTGTTTTTTTCACGGTTCTTTGATGGTCATGACAATGAATGGTTTCCCATCGGTTTTCCAGGAAAAGCAGCAACAGATAACAAGACATGAGATATTTGCATCCCTTGTTCAGCTTCTACAATTAACAGGTTCAACTGAAGTGTATAAAAGTTCAGAGCTTGCTAATCCCATTAATGGTGGAGAAGAAGAAGCAGCAGCAGCAGGTCCTTTCAACAATTTCCTCCCACAGTCATGTTTACCACTTCCTGTCAGCTTTACTAACAAACCTTTGTGACAAACAAGTTCATGAATGGATTCAAGAAACTGATTTTTTAATGTTAATTGAAGGGAAAATGGTCATTAAATATACATCCCTTTTGCCCTTTTTGTTCAGCTTCATAATAACCCTTTACCAATCCATGCTTGAATTTTTGGTTGTGGAGAAAGGAAATCTCTCTCTATGGTAGAAATTTGCCATTTGAGAGAAAAAGCAGCACAAAAAGTTGCCATTTTTATTTTCTCCTTATACTCTTTTCCATCTTGTTACTTCTAACTTGACTGTTTTTTTTTTTTTTTTTCCAATCCTTCCTTTGCCTTTCATATAGATACATATTATCAAAGTCCCATAAAATATGTAAGAATTTATCATAAAATATAAAAGAATTATATATGAAAAGTATAATATATCAACTTTTGATAGTTGAGTTTGCTTTTCAAATCAGAGCACTGTGGAGAAAAGCTTCCGTCACTTAAAAGATAAGTGCTCCTTCCATTCAACAAGTGATAAAGTAAGAAGAAACCAATCAAACCAGGTTAAAGAAATTTTCTTTATTACATCTATTACCTGAAAACTTGTCTATTTCATTACCTAATTTGATGATCAGAATGTTAATTTACTCGAATCCTCAAGGTAAACGACAGGAATGTTCCAGAAACATGCTAATTTGGAGTTCAACTTGACACTTATATAACTAGGGTATATATATATATAAAGATATGCTTAAATATGTAATCTAATCCTCTCCATAGCCACATTGGTTTTCCATTTCAAGTTGGATTCCACTCAAATTTGCTTTCTTTGTGATTTTTAATCCAAGAATATGCAATTCAGTTGTTAAATATAAATATATATATATATATATATATATATATATAAGAATTCGTGTATATAATGTGTAACGGAGTATCTTAATTCCGAACTAAATTTAATTTAATGGGATTTAGAAGATTCAGCAACTTTTGTGCAAAGTGAGCTTTTTCAAGAATCAGTAAAGCTAATCCTTTTGCATGCAATGTAATCCAGTAACTAATTTTTTATATAAAAAATGCTCATTTAGACCTAATATCTGCATGAAGATTAAAATTAAGGTTAAGTGGTATTTCTTTGTTCATCAATGCCCTTATTGTGTTTGAAAAAGAAAGTTTTTTTGGTCACATTCGTCAGCAGTCCATTGATACCTGACCTAACCATCTGGAACTCCTCGGATCAGATTTCCAGTGATCAGAAATGCTCATATATATATAATATATATATATATATATATATTATATCAGAAAGTAACTTTTAAGTGGCAAATTGTCTGCAAACTGCTCCACCATTTTGTATAAAAGCATCAAAACAGGGCTTGTTTCTTGCAGCACAGCACAAAAAAAGAAAAAAAAAAAAAATTCTCTCTTTCTAACTCGAACTTCAGACAACATGAGTAACACGAAACAATCAGATGCTGGTGGGAAAATCGAATGGAGAATAACAGTGGATGGTGGAAGCAAGACAGAGGTATTGGCACCGGAGTCGAGTCTGATTAAAGGCATAGGAGTTTCTTTGAAGAGATTGATTGTGAATTTGTTCATTAAAGTTTGGACATTTTTAAAGAAAGCATGGGATTTAGGAAATGCTGATCCAAGAAAAGTGATTCATTGTCTTAAAGTAGGAATAGCTCTGACTGTTGTTTCTTTGTTTTACTACGTTAGACCATTGTACAATGGTGTCGGAGGAACTGCTATGTGGGCAGTTATGACAGTTATTAACGTGTTTGAGTTCACAGTTGGTAGGTACCATTGCTATTACTATTACTAAGTTAAAAAAAAAAAAAACATGTTTGGATAATGAATGAAACATGTTTTGTTTGATGAATTTCCAGGTGCAGCAATTTCTAAATGCTTGAACAGGATCATGGGAACTTGTCTTGCTGGATTTTTAGCAGTAGGAATTCACTCGATTGCTAGAAAATCCGGGGATGAGATTGAGCCTGTTATTATGGGGGCATTGATCTTCCTATTAGGTAATGCAAGTTTCTCATAATACTCGCTTCTATTTTCATATATATATATATATGTATGTACTGAAAGCTATGCTATCAAAATTTTCAGCTTCAGCAGTAACGTTCTCGAGATTTATACCAGTAGTGAAAGCAAGGTTTGATTATGGTGCTATGATCTTTGTCCTGACTTTCAGTCTGGTCTCCGTGTCTGGTTACCGAGTGGAGAAGCTACTAAACATGGCACATGAAAGATTATCAACAATCATTATTGGCACTTGTCTATGCATTCTGACAACCATGCTTGTCTTCCCCGTTTGGGCTGGTGCAGAACTTCACTCCTTGATAACTCGAAACATGACTAAACTTTCCAGTTCTTTGGACAGTAAGAACACTGGCCTATATATATACATATATAATCATGGCTTGTTACGGACAAAAATTCTTGTCACTGTGGTTTTCTGATATATCTGAATTCTTCTATTTCTGCAGGCTGTGTTGCTGAATATCTTGATGATGGCAAAATCAGTAAGAGTACTGATTCTGAGTCCTCCATTAATCCTCTGCTAGCTTATAAATGTATTCTGAATTCCAAGGTTACTGAAGAATCTATGGTGAGTTTTCTTGTTTTTTAAGGTATAATTCATATGAAACAATGTAAACATAACATGTTTAACTCAAAGATCCCATCTTTGAATTTTCCTGTACAGGCAAATTTTGCTAGATGGGAGCCTCCTCATGGAAGCTTCAGTTACCAGCATCCATGGAAACAGTACCTTAAAGTTGGAACAGCCATGAGAAGCTGTGCTTACTGCTTAGAAGCACTCAACAGTTGCATCAATAACAAAAACCAGGTAAAATTTTAAAAACTAATGAATCAAAAGCTTCACCTTTTTTAACCTTTCCCCTGATCTTGATTTCACTGAACTACAGGACTCCAAGTTAATGAACAAGGAATTCAGTGAGAAATGCAAGAAAGTAAATTCCAGCACTTCAAGCGTAATCAGGGAAACAGCTCAAAACCTGGAGATCATGAAGAAATCATCCATAACAGAAGTCTTGATTGAAGAAATGAACTTTGCAGTTCAAGAGCTGGAGACTCATTTGAGAACCATCCCAGCATCATTTTCAATGATTGATTCAGAAATGAAGTCTCCAGAAAATGATGATGTAAAAGAAACAGTTTTGACTGTTCCTTTAGCTGAAATCATTCCCATGGTCACATTTGCTTCACTACTGACTGAAATCTCTTCCAGGGTTGAAGACATTGTTAGTACAGTTCAAGAACTTGCTGAAATGGCAGAGTTTAAACCAGCAGCAGCTGAGAAACAAAAACAGGATCAACATAATAGTACTAATCCCGAGTTGTCTAAACATGAGAAAGATGAAAAGACAATAAAGACCCTGGAGAATGTATGAAATTTCTCCTCCAATGGATAGGACAGGACAAAACAGCAGCAGATTCAGGGGCAAGATTGGGACTTGGGATTCATCAATTCAAGACTTCTGGGATGCCCCAAAAATTTCAGGGAAATCTTTGTAGATTCTTTCAATAAGAGTCAAAAGATTATGAGAATATTTGCACATATTTGTTGCCCAGCAGAATCCTTCTTTGAATCTTTTTTTGATCATTAGATGGAAATTCTGCAAATAGAACGGCCTTTCAGTGTTTTTCTTTTTTTTCCTCTGCAAAAAAGATTATTAAATAATATAAACTATCAGTTTTGACGTTAAGATTTATTGAGTAATGTGGAAAATTATTAATTTAAAATAAAAATTAATTTATAAAGTAATATTAAAATCAATATATTTAATTATTTTGATAAAACCCTTCTACAATCTTCAAGACGTTGTTTAGAAAAGCTCCAATCTTCCGTAGCGAAAATCAGTTTCATTTAGCTCTGCTGACTCCAATGGCGGAGAGTGATACCATACTTACCTCCGAGAAGCCGGCGACGTCGTCGTCGCAGTTCAACTCCTCGTCGCTAGTAGTTTGCCGAGTGTAAGTTTTCTAGCTATTTTTTTTCTGGATTTATGGTTTGATTTTATTTTGTTATTTTTTGTATAACGTTGTTTATTTAGAATTTCAGTTAGGTTAATCGGAGATGAGAACTAAATGAGAGATGAGATTTGAATTGTTTATTTACCCTTTGGCGTCCACTTCCGTGTCTCGTCGTGCAACTTCTGCTTATGAAAGCTGGAGTTCTTTGCTTTTTAATAGTTTTATTACCAATTGTAAAATGAAAGTGGAAGATATTTATTTTCTTTGAATTGGATAATAGAAATGGTTGATGATTCAGCTGGCTGCTTCTTTCACACGCCATTGATTGATTTGATTTTGTCTCCGACCATTGGGAACCGCCTAGTAACTAATTATGCAACTTATGCTTATCATGATTTTAGGGATTTTGGTTCTATGGGGCAAAATTTTGGGGTTGAAAGTTTTTTTATTACGGAGTTTTGGCTGTGTATGAGTTAAATGTAGTATCCAGATATTCATTGTTTCTGCAGAAGGATGCTCTGTTCTGAGGCTTTAGCAGCCTTTTATTTTACCAGACCTTTTCTGACCATAGATTCATGATAGCTACCTTGGGGTTTCTGGATGTGTAATAGTAAGTGAGGTTTTGAAATGCCAATTCCATTATGTTCGTAATGGGTGCCTTGAATTGTAGGATTCTGTTGCTCCAGCAGGCATAAGTTTGCAAATTTTGTGTTTTTTGACTCTTTGAGCTATTGCTCTGTTTTATGTTCTTTGCAGATGTCAAAAGCAATTTTCACAATATACCTGCCCTCGATGCAATACCCGGTATTGCTCTGTTCAATGTTACAAGGTAGTAATCCACACTGGAATTTTGTTCCATTTTGTGTTTTGACAATTTATAAGAAATGGCAAGAACAGATCCAGATTGTTTATTCCAATTAAGGCTTGAAATTTTCTGTTTCATTTTTGCATTTTCTGATATGTTGTAACTTGTTTCAGTCTCATAGTGTTCGTTGTACTGAATCCTTTATGAGAGACAATGTTATGGGGGAACTGCAGCAGCTGCAGCCGAATGATGAAAGTAAACAAAAAATGTTGGATATTCTTAAACGATTACATTCAGAAGAAGAAGAAGAAGAGATGGTTAATATGGAAGAAGATGGTATTGTTTATGATGAATGTGTCTGTTTCTTGCTTAAGCCATTATGTAGTATGTTCTGAATGCATGTCAAACAATTCTTCTTCTATTAAAACGTGTTGAGTGACTTTGTTCCTGAACATTATTACATTTTATAATTTGTTTGTGTGGTTGAGATTATGCTGATATTATGTCAATTTCAGATTCTGATTCAGTTTTGTCGGAGGAGACTGTTCAAAAGATCCTTTCTGGTATGCTACATATACAACCTCTCCTCACATTTTCCATGTTCTCATGTAAACATTCTCTGGTTGCTACATTTTTTATCTCAATCTCTGGATTTTACATGTACATGCAGGAAGTCAAATAAGTCTTGACGATCTGTCTTTGGAGGAACAGAAGCGTTTTCGACGAGCAATAGCCTCAGGAGAGCTAAGTAAATTAATTAAGCCCTGGGAACCGTGGTGGCTCAGGCCTGCTGCTAAACATATATGTCTCAGCCAGGAAGGAACTCAGCTTGTTCAACCACTTACCAATAATGAACAATTGTTGTCATCAGAAAATGATATAGAAAGTGATCAGAGTAATGGCATTCCACCTGGCCCTGAAGATCCTCTACCACCTATCAAGAAACTCAGCACAGCTGACCCTTCTCCACTTTTAGCAGTTCACCTAATTGACATCCTATACAGTTACTGTTTCACCCTACGCCTTTACAACGGGGACTGGCTATCCGATCCTGCTGGATCATCTCTAGTCTTGTTAAGTATTTCCTCTGTGTTGGGCCAAGGTGGGCAGCCACAGACAGTATTTGAAGCTCTGTCACATTGCTTGGAGCAGACTTGCTCTCCAGGTTTTAGACATATGGGTGGCTTGCAGTTTGGTTTGGGACTTATGGATGACATTATTAGCCTACTTAATCTTGGGAGTGCAGCTATCATCTGCTCACTATGTGATTTGCGGAGGCTGATTCAGACTGGAGAAAGAGAGATGAAGAAGTCAGGAAGAACAGAAAGTAAGACTAAACTCAGATCTGCTGAAAGAAAAGTTTACTTCATTACATGTTGGGTTCATGAACAGCAAAACGAAGTATGGTCTTCTTTAGCAGCTTTGGTTATGGCTGAGAAGAGTTCAGCATTGGAATATGTTGGCAGTGGGAGAAAAAAATCTTCAAGAATGGATGACAAAGTTAAAGCCAAAGAAAAGCCACTGATTCTGGAAATTCAGTGATGATTCTGATACGAAATTCTTGTATAATCCGTTTTAATTATTTATTTTAATTATGTATTAATTTTAAAATTTATATATATAATTAAATTAACTAGATATGATAAATTATATATTTACAAATTAATGTAATTTATTATTTACTATTAAATGGGAAGGAAGCATGTGGAAATGGACCACATAAATTTCCGTCCTAATAAAAAATAAAAAGTAAATATTAATTAACCGTCATCGAGTCTTCAATGCCAGATATCTATACTGATTCGTATTATTAATTCAATTCACCCACCGGTTTCCTCCGCTGCCGCTAACCATTCTCCCACCACCGAAACTCACAGAGCTGATACTTCAATCTCCGCCGATCAGAGTCAGAGGTGGGGTATTTAGCATCAGTATAGTTTTGTTACTTGTCTCGGAAATGAAATCTGGAGAGCAGTACTAGCTTAGGCTATCAAATTCCATTTCTTGCAAAAAAACCTAATTTTTTTTTTCTTCGTTTCAAGGTGTAGTTGTTGTTAGTTGCGGTGTAAAATGGGTGATGTGTCGGATAAATTGGCTTACTTTCAAGCGATTACTGGCCTCAATGACCCGGAATTGTGCAGGGAGATCCTGACCGCCTGCGACTGGAACCTCGAGCAAGCAATCTCCAGTTTCAATGAAACATTCGGTTCATCCGAATTTCCTGGGTCCGCCGCCGCTGAAGCCGATGCTTCTAGCGCTGGAGCTACATCTAATCCTGGCGACTTTAATGATCGATTTCCCCAAGAAACTGAAATTGCTGTCCGTGCCGCACCCACTACTGGAGGTCCTCCGGGATTGGCTTGGAAACTCGTCACTCTTCCATTCTCCATTATATCGGGTAGTCTAGGGTTATTATCAGGAGCTATAGGGCTCGGTATGTGGGCTGCGGGTGGGGTGTTATCCTATTCTCTGGGCATGATCGGTCTTAACTCTGGCAGAGTTGGGGGCGCTTCGACAACACCATTGACGACTGTTTCAGCTGCTATATCTGAGGCTAGGGACTTCGTGGGAAGATTTGAGATGGATTTTGGCGATAGGAGACCAAATTTTGTTGCTGAGGGTTTTATGGATGCATTGCAGAGATCTAGGCATGAATATAAACTATTATTTGTCTATATACACTCGCCTGATCATCCCGATACTCCTATATTTTGCGAGAGGACGCTTTGCAATGATGTTTTAGCTGCCTTTATCAATGAGAATTTTGTTGCCTGGGGTGGGAATATTAGGTCTAGTGAGGGGTTCAAGATGAGCAATACCTTTAAGGCATCAAGATTCCCATTCTGCGCAGTCGTAATGGCTGCTACCAATCAGAGAATTGCCTTGCTTCAGCAGGTATATTTATTTAATTTAGTTTCTTTTTCTGTATATTTATTAAATCAGAGAAGCACTTACTCCAACTACGCTGGAAAATATATATGTACACAACTTCCTGAATCAAAGTGATTTTAGAACTACTTAATCTAGTAATTGGCTGATGAGTTAAATGATGAAGCTATTACCTTTTTTTGTTGATGGTCTTAATTACCTTGAGTGAAGGATATGTTTCAACAATAGTTTATAAAATCTAGTTTTTTGGTTATCCTGATTATGGTTTTAAAGTTGTTCCTTTGCGAGTTTGCTCCAAGCTACCTACTAAGCTTCTCCCACATTAATCCTAGAGTTATGCTATATTTTTCCTTGTAGAGTTTTTTCTTTCAGTATTATTTCAGTTATTCCTAGCTTCGAGAATGAATAATTTTAACCTGATGCTTGAGGTTTTGTTACCACCAAGTGAGCAGTTTCCCCTTCTGGACGTGCCAATCTATATATGGTAACCAAAATTCATGTAGTAGTTTTCTTCTTATTGTTTGTTAACTACTGTTTATGTCTGATCCTCAAGGTTTTTCTATATTGGCTGGAAAATCCTTGAAAATTTCCCTTTTTAATTGTTCCTATAAAATAGTAACAATTGACTTCCCATGGGTTTATTGGATTCAGTTCTATAATTTTTTATGGATTTGTTTCAGTTTCTCTGTCCAGTGGTTTTTGGCCACCTTCCAAACCAAGTAAAAGGGGGAAAAATTATGTGGATGTGAAGCCCATAGTCTTACTGGAATCTGTGCATCCTTTGTTGAAAAGGGAATGAAAATCTATATGTCTGTGTGAGATATCAGCATATGTACAGTTAGTCTATACATATGTTATCATTTCAAATTGTTAAATTTTTGGCTAGTTTAGTTACGCCACAATTTTAAATGGGTTAATTAATGTGATTTAAAATTTTCACTCTGTTTTGAAGTTTTCTTTAATTTTAGGATAATGCCAAGAAGAACTAAATGGATGCTTCACTACTTTCTACTTAAAAAAGAAGTGTGTCTATTATTTATTTCATTTATATGTAAAAAAAAAAAAAACAACTCTTGTATGCAAGTAGTCCAAAATTGTATAACGGTTGAGGTTTGGGTTTTGCAGCTTGACTAACTAACTACATGAAACTCTTGCTAGTTGCACATGCTGGGAAAAAAGAATGTGTTTGTATATGAAGAGAAGTAGAAATTCTAAAAGGATCATAAGTATGATGGAATCCAATAAAAGGAATTTTTATGATATGTTATCTTTTATGCCTGCATGGAACTTTTATCAATCATAAGGAGGAAGTTAGATGAGAAGACAGGAGAGATGGAAAGCAGAGGTAATGAAAGTGAATGGAGGAGATACAGAAAAAAAAAATGAAAACTTTTGACATTTCCATGGAAGTTCACTTGATTGAGCTGAACAGTAATCCATCCCCAAGCCAGCAGAACAAAAAAGGAAAAGGAAAAGGAAAACCTAACACATTATGAATTCAAGACAATATCTGTGATATTTATTATACCTTTCCTCTTTCATTTTCACACCATCCTTTAATCATTTTCAATCATAGTTATTGCAATAGAATAATTATTGTTTAATTGAGCCTTTTCTCTCTCTCTCTCTCTCTTTTTGTAATTTATTTTTTCTTTTTAAGTTGAATTTTTTAGAGTTAAGAGCTTTAATGAAAAATGCAGTTCTTTCACTTTGCAAAATAAGGAAAGAAAAATGAAGGGAATAGTTTTCTTGACTTCTATGACTTGTTACAATACCCATGCTGTCTCACTACCTTCTACTTTTTCTTCCCTTTTTATCTCTCGTCCCACACTATTTTTCTAAATATGCATCTTTCATTGGTCAACTTTGTAGGTTGAAGGGCTAAAATCTCCTGAGGAATTGCTTACAGTATTGCAGAAAATGCTTGAAGAAAGTGCTCCTGTGCTTGTTTCTGCCAGGCTTGATGCAGAAGAAAGGAGAAATAACCTGCGTTTGAGGGAGGAGCAAGATGCAGCTTATCGTGCAGCACTTGAAGCTGATCAAGTATGTTACTTTCTAATATTTTGCATGCATTTTCCTCCCATTTTTTCTGTGTCTTGTTTCTGCTCTTAGTTCTCTGACAATGTGTGTCATAAATGAAAATGTATGCTATCAGGCCACAGGGAGCGTGAGAGAAAAGAAGAGCAAGAGCGCCTGGAAAGGGAAGCTGCTGAAGCTGAGAGGAAAAGAAAGGAGGAAGAGGAAGCCCAGGAGAGAGCAGCACGTGAGGCTGCTGAGAAAGAAGCTGCCTTAGCTAAAATACGAGAAGATAAAGCTCTGTCATTGGGTGCTGAACCAGAAAAGGGACCAGATGTCACTCAAGTAATATTTTGTACAATATCTATTAATCTTTGTACATTTTTGTTGTGAATCTAAGTGCTGACGTAAGTAGAAATTAGTTGTTTCAAATCTAAATAAGCATCTAAGTTATTGTTTCTGTATCTGTTGCTGATGGGTGTAGGTGTTGGTACGCTTTCCTAATGGGGAGCGCAAGGGCAGGAGGTTCCCATGTAGCGCAACCATTCAGTCTCTATACGACTATGTTGATACCCTGGGATGCTTAGAACTAGATTGTTACTCTCTCGTCTCCAATTTTCCAAGAACAGTGTATGGACCAGAGAAGAAGTCCTTGACATTGAAAGAAGCAGGTTTGCATCCTCAAGCCAGCTTTTTCGTTGAGATGAATTAATGAGGGTGAAAAGTAGTCAAAAGCTGCGAAGCCTTTTTTAGTAAGTAGAAAAAGGTAATCTTGGTTAGTAGTATCAAATTGTTTTTACCATTCCATCGTCATGATTTCTCAATTTACTTAGGGGATTGTTTATTGTGGCAAATTCTGGATCACCCTTCATGTGCAAATGACAATAGGCCAATTGAGAGAGAGAGAGAGAGAGAGATGGTCCTCCGAGCTTATTTAATAATGTTTATATTACTATATAGCATCATCTTAAATTTTCGAAGAGCAAATAATTAGTTATTTAATGCATTCTATTCTTGAAATATATGATATTTGTAGATTTTAATTTGCATTATTTTTTAGCAATGCCCGGATGACAAAGGAAAGCTTCTGAAATTAGTATCAAACCTTTTATTCTATGGTCATTAAAATACGTGGACTCCACTGGGCCCCCCACCTCTAGAAAAGGAAATATGTATATATTGGCTATAAATAGTAATTCTCCCTTCCTATAAGTATAAGAAAAGCACCACTCTCCCCATTAGCAACTAAGAAGAAGAAGAAGAATAAGGAGAAAAAAAAAATGGAGTATTCTACCAACCAAAAATCTCCTCTTCATTCCTTCAAATTCATCCGCAGAAAAGCTTTCAACCGTGCATTTGCCCTTGTCTATGCATTAGCAATCTTTACTTTATGCCATCACCACATACAAAAACTACTCTTTCAATCCAACCATTACTCTTTCTTCTTCTCATTCTCCATATTCATGGCAGACCTTATTCTAGCCTTCATGTGGTTCACCACACAGTCTTTCCGTATGAACCCCATAATCCGTCGCGTTTTCCCAGAAAACCTCCCGAAAGTTCTAGAAAGAAAAGATTTCCCGGCTTTAGATATTTTCATTTGCACTGCTGACCCGTTTAAAGAACCGCCTCTAGGCGTTGTGAACACTGCTCTATCAGTCATGGCTTATGATTATCCTTCGGAAAAAGTTTCTGTTTATATCTCCGATGATGGAGGTTCTCAGCTCACTCTCTTTGCTTTCATGGAAGCTGCTATGTTTGCAAAATATTGGTTACCGTTTTGTAAAGAAAATAACATCCTTGAACGGTGTCCTGACATTTATTTCAAATCAAACTATTCTGCAAACTATGAACGTGACCAAATTAAGGTATGCAACTCTTTTATTACAAATTCTTTCCGAATTAGTTAATAAATATATATATATATATATATATTTCTTAGAACGGTAAACCTTATCGAACCAAACCAACAAAACGTTAAATGAGTTATGGGATAACACATGCAATCCGTCCAGTCATGATAGGGCACTATAGGTGGACGTGCATGCGAGAAGAAATAATAATTGGAAGGAGGAAAATGTTACCATATATAAAACAAAAAAAAAAAAAAAAAGGAGGAAATATCTTGGAAACAAAATCGAGGCAAAAGGAATCATATATTTCATTGTATTGTTTATTTACCACAAATAATACATATATATATATATATATATATCTTATCATTTTGATACAAGTTGCAGAAGTCTATTATTTCTTGAATCTTGGAGGATGACAGGTGAAAAATGTTTGAATTGGTCAAGTTTCTTGAGGACCCTTGAATGGATTAGTGAAAAAATACTAAGAATGAAAATGAAAATGAAATTGAAGGAGTTTTAGACGGCAGTCTATCTGATGAACTGAAGTCAAGTCAGATCCGGCGGCTCTTCTTCTCGATCTCATCTAAATTAGCAATTTTTGGAAACCTGCTCATTTCTTTTATCTTATCTCTCTGCATACTTCCCTGCACCACATTATTTTATATATATATATATATACGGGAAAACCGAAAAGATATCAGCAAAAGACATCCTTGACCACAACAAACAAACAAAAAAAAAAAAAGAAGAAAAATCTTAATTAATTCCCTGTATTTTCCAGTTCTTTCATCCATTATGAATCCAAAGAAACTACTTTTAATGGCAGGAACTTAGATGAGTTGATAAAGAATTTTCTTGAGTGTCATTTAATATATATATTGCTTGATTAATTAATGGTAATACTCAAAAAGAACTTACTTTTCTGTGGTGGATTCAGATGATGTATGAGAGAATGAAGAGTAGGATAGAGAATGTAGTAGAGAAAGGGAAGGTCAGTGATGAGTACATCACTAGTGAGCAAGAACTCCAAGCTTTCAGCAAATGGACTAATGAATTCACTCGTCAAGAACACCCGTCAGTAATTCAGGTCTGTAGTCAAAACTTCTGCTTTTGTTTCTAATAAGGATGATGTCTGAAAGCTATCGATGAATCGTAAACTTCTCTTCCTCCTGCATGATTAAATGAATAGGTTTTGTTAGAAGTTGGCAATAGCAAGGACATAGCAGGAAATTCAATGCCAAATCTTGTATATGTTTCGAGAGAAAAGAGCAAGACATATCCACATCATTTTAAGGCAGGGGCACTTAATGCCCTGGTAAGTAAATCTGTCCTACAGTCCTTTTGGACAAAGGATTTGGTGGATTTTTCACTCACATTTTCCTTTTGGTAGTTTTAAACAAGTCTTGTTTTGGTACAGCTTCGAGTGTCAGCAACTATGACCAATGCACCTATTGTTCTAACTCTGGACTGTGACATGTTCTCAAATGATCCCTTGACACCCCATAGAGTGCTATGCTTTCTTGTCGAGGATTCAGCTCAACCTACACTAGCCTATGTGCAGTTTCCTCAGCGCTTTCATGGACTAAACAAAACTGATATTTATGGATGTGAGATCAAGAGATTGTTTACAGTCAATCCAATGGGCATGGATGGACTTCAAGGCCCGAATTACGTGGGAAGTGGATGTTTTTTCCGTCGACGGGCTTTCTTTGGTAGTCCATCATCACCTTTACAACCTCAGATACCAGAGCTAAATCCAGATCATGTTGTCAACAAACCAATCACTTCTGAAGAAATCCTACACCTAGCTTATCATGTATCTAGTTCCAACTATGAAGACCTAACTGACTGGGGATCCAAGGTACATACATAAACTATACGTAAATCTAACGTTTTCTTCGTGTTAATCTATACAGAGGGATTTGATGTTAACTGAGTTGGTGTTTGCTTTGTAGTTGGGTTTCAGATATGGCTCTTTGGTAGAGGACTACTACACGGGTTATCGTCTACAATGTGAGGGATGGAAATCTTCGTTTTGTAATCCTCAGAGGCCAGCATTTCTAGGTGATATTCCAATCACCCTAAATGATGCCCTTGGCCAAAACAAGAGATGGAATGTTGGTTTGCTTGAGGTAGGCTTCTCCAAGTATTGCCCCATGACATTCGGTTTCAAGGCCATGGGACCATTAATGGCTCTTGCCTATGCACACTATGCATTCTGGCCTATTTGGTTTATCCCAATCACCATATATGCCTTCCTTCCTCAGTTAACTCTCATCAATAGAATACCAATCTTCCCAAAGGTACAAGTATGCAGGAAAGAAACAGAAAGTTCTTTTATGTTTCGAAGTTTGATGTTACAGACAGCCATCTTATTGATTCTTTCTTATGTATTTCAGGTAGGTGATCCACAGTTCTTTTTGTATGCTTTCTTGTTTCTTGGGGCCTACGGGCAAGATTGCCTAGATTTTGTTTTAACACAAGGCACGTTTAGAAGGTGGTGGAGTGATCAAAGAATCTGGCTCTTGAGGGGATTGTCATCTAGCATATTTGGCACAATAGAGTATCTGTTCAAACATCTAGGGATTTCACAGGGATTCAACGTTACAAGTAAGGTAGTCGACGATGAACAGAGTAAGAGATATGATCAAGGAAAATTTGAATTTGGATTCCCATCACCCATGTTTATTCCATTAGTAGTGGCTGCAATTATCAATTTGGTCACCTTCCTAGTCGGTTTTCTTGAAGTTCTCAAAGGAGGGAAATGGGATGAACTATTCCTGCAGTTATTTATCACTGGTTTTGGAATCTTAAACTCCTTACCTTTCTATGAAGCCATGGTCTTGAGAGCAGATAATGGAAGGCTACCTATCAAAACTACCATCATTTCGACTATCCTGGCAGGGGTATTTATGTTTCTAGCAGTTCCCTGCTAAAGATATAACATTAGGATAGTAGATAGTATTAGTTCTGTTTCATTATTCAAAGGGTACTTCAGAGGTTAAAATATATATACATATATATATATATCCTCTGAGAAATAAGAAGATCAATGTAAACATATATATATATATATATATATACATATCTTTTGGCATACATCTCCTAGCATCACTTCAATGCTGTTTATATTATCTATATGGAAAACCAAAAATTGTCCTAAATCAGATGCATAATCCTACAATTAATAATTAACTTTAATTCTGTTCTGAGTTCCATGACAATCCTGAGTTACTGAAACAACACCATGCATTCGTAGCACTGATTTTCTTCCAAGAAAAAGACATGACTAAAAATATGCATTGAAAGTAGTATCTGGGAGCTTACCTCTAGGAGCTTTTATGAGAATCTCTGCCGCTTAGGAGCTGCAGAGTCAGTTTGATCAAGCGAATGGGATGCTTTACGGCGTTTATTGTCTTTGATTGGTTTGTTTTTCCCTTTGAAGGTACAGAATGAAACAACATCTTCTACTTCGACCTTGATGACATCACATCTGACACCAACATCAGCTGCATACCGGCTAAAACAATACCAAGAAACTCCAGCTGCAGCTATACTGACAGGGCTTGACATAAACAAACGCAAGGGAGAGGTAAGAACAGCTGCAAAAGGAGCAACCAAAGCACCATATACTTGACCACTCCTTCCAAGAGCTTCTGAGTCGTCATCACATGTGAGAAGACCTGTTTTACAGTACAAAGCAAAATCCTCACAATTGTTTGTGAAAACATCATAATTCCCGAATCCCTCATGAAGAAGATACATTCCCCTGTAGATCACTGATTTTGGCGAGTCAGATTTTGCTGTGGTACATGTCCCACCTCGAATATTCCCAACAAAAGCTAAAGAACTGACTCCATACTCAAAACGGTATACTGATCCCTCGCCCAAAAAACAGTCCAAGCAAGTAAGAACAACCCCACTTTCAGGCTTTTTAAAGCCACAATCAGGAATATTTGAACAAGAAAGCAGCTGATTTGAACACGAACCGGATAAATCACAAGAAAACCCCTCACTGGAACTTGAAGAGCTGGCAGTTAAGCCTTTACTCAAATTCAGATCTCCATCACACGTGAAATGGACAACCTTGTTTTCACCAACATAGATGCCTGCAAAGAGAAACAGGTGAATGAGGTTTAGAAACCAATAGCTAGCTGCAAACAACAATGAATTTAGAATCAAAAACACAAAGAGACCTTTTTGAGTGGCACAAATTAGAGTCCAATAAAAGAGCATACTAAGATATGGGGCAAAAAATGCAGCATATTTTTGTTTCTCAAGCAATGGCAATTAGTGAGTTCAAGTAATGGGCATGAACAAGAGGAAAAAGGGGGGAACAGAGAAGGAAGACAGAAATTGAAGAGTTTTTCAAACAATCAAATTTCCCCACCCCAAATTCACTGTTTAACACAAAGAAAATGCAGAAAATCAAGGGATTAAACTCATTATTCACTGCGTCAAAGACAGAAATACCCCAACTTGTTGAATAACATAAACAGATTCATCCAAGAATTGTTTACAAACTATAATTTATATAAAAAAGAGACTATCTTTGACCCCAACTTCTTGAAAGTTCACAGTTTTCCCCCTTTAATTCACTTCAGCATGAAGTCAAACAAATAAAAACTCTTCCCAAAACATTGAAAAAATTAATGCTGGCTAAAATGGGCAATAAAGAAAAGAAAAAAGACAAACCATGATGAGAATAAATGAATCCGGCTCGCCATGTATAAATATGGTCTCCTGCTTCGATTTCATTTCTCAGAACTCTGTGCAGCAGCCTACCCATATATGTCTTCTCTTCCCTCCCCAAAAGGTCTGCAATAGCAATTGAAAATAACTCAATAATAAAAGCCAAAATTGTATTAATTGTATTGCTCGAGTTTTTAAAATGCGTTGTATTGCTCGAGTTTTTAAAATGCGTTGTTATATAAAGAAATAGATATAAAATCTCGTTTAGAAGGAAGAAAATCAAATTATTTAAAAGTAATATTAAAAAAGGAAAAAAAGATAATTACCATAAATCTACGGTGGGGAGTAATATACCTTAAAATAAAAGAAATTATAGGTTAATCTCAAATAGATGGAAGGGATAATTATAGGTTGATCTCTATCATTCTCTCCCAATTCCAACATTAGTGGGATTCCAGCTCAAAACAAGAACAACAAATTCCCTCAAAAACCAAAATCGATTCCAATGCAGGATTTTGCTTTTTAGGGTGTCGGTTCATTTGTTTTCTTGTCTTATTCTGCTGTTTCATCTGAGGGGTTCAAAAAAAATTTTTAGGGTTCCATTAGTCCTAACCTTTTTTTGGTTTCTGCTCCCCTTTAAATTTTTCTTTCAAAAAAATTCTACCATATTATACTACATGCAAATACATATATGAAATTTTTGTTTCTTGATAGGAAAAGATGGAATTTTTAATTGGAGGAATCAGGGATCCGAGTCCCAATTTCTTAGAATTGTTTTTGAATACCAACTTTTTTGGTGGCTCTGATAGATTTGTGTCGGCCTTCGATCCTTTTCGGTTGCCTGTGAGGCGTTTTCTGATCATCTTCTTTAATCTCCCGAATAGGTTTTCTGCTTGTTTTGTTTTAGTGGTATTTGATTTTTGTTTGGGAATTTCGTAGATTTTATATGTTTGTTGCAAAGATGAATTGTACCGCAGGTTCGTTTTGTTCATTCATGGAGGCAAAATCAGAAATTGAGTCCGGCGAGAAAGATGATGTGGATGAGAAATCCCCAGATGGGCGCTATATACGAGTACAATTTCTCTTTTTCTTCTTTTATTTTTGTTGTTTATGTTTATTTATTCGGTAAAGTTACATAGATATCAGCTGCATTGAAAAGTTTGAAAATTTTCATTATGTCCATTGATACTAAGCTTCAAATTAGAAATGTTTCTGTTGAATTTGATCAAAATTTGGCATTAATGGAGACTGCTTGATGTTGTAATATGGTGGAAGTATTTACACGAGTTGGTTGTTGAAAATGATATGCTACTTGTGCCGAATCAGTGACATTTTCCAGGCCTTTTAACTTTAAGCATATTTTAGAATGCTTAACCTTTGATCTTTGTTAAGATGTATATTAAAGCAGAGACAGATGCATAATAATATTGTTGATGTATCTTCTTTCATTATATGTGGGCTTAAAATGAGGTATTGGCCTTTTCTCTCTCTCTTTTTTTTTTCTCCAGTACAATGAAGTCCTGGGGAGAGGAGCATGCAAGATTGTGTATGTTTCTGGGACTTATCTAACTTTTCTTTACTCTCTTATTAGTTTCTGATACAAATTCCTTCTTCAGTTACAAGGGGTTTGATCAACTAGATGGAATTGAAATTGCATGGAACCAAGTGGGAATTGATGAAGCGATGCAGTCTCTAGAACGCTTCCAAAGCTTATATTCTGAGGTTCATTTGCTAAAGGCTTTGAGTCATAATAATATTATGAAGTTCTGTGACTATTGGGTGGATGACGAGAAGAAGACTATTAATATGATTACGGAGTTATTCACTTCTGGGAGTTTGAGGCAGTAAGATTATTGTCTCTTCCTTGTTTATATGTAAGTATCTATTTCTTTCCACTCTTTAATCAAGTTATTTATGTACTTTGGCATTTTAGATACCGGAGGAAGCATAAAAGTGTTGACATGAAGGCTATCAAGAGCTGGGCAAGGCAAATTCTCCAAGGCTTACATTTTCTCCACAACCAGAGTCCACCCATTATCCATAGGGATTTGAAATGTGACAATATATTCATCAATGGAAATCGTGGTGAAGTTAAAATTGGAGATTTGGGCTTGGCCACAATAATGCAACAACCAACTGCCCGTAGTGTTCTTGGTAATTGTTTGGCTTGCTTTATCCAGGAGTAATTGTAACTATGATCAAAGTTTTAATCAGTTTTACTTATAGGTACTCCTGAATTTATGGCACCTGAGGTTTATGAAGAGGAATACACTGTGCTAGCTGATATTTATTCCTTTGGATTGTGCATATTGGAGCTTGTAACATGTGAATACCCATATAATGAGTGCAAGAATCAGGCACAAATCTATAAAAAGGTCACTTCGGTAAGTCTGCTAACTGACTGTGTAACTCCACGTTCTAAGTAAAAGATAATTTTGCATTCGCATTGGTGGATGCATTTTAATATTTATTAAAATGTGGTAGCTTTTTGTTTCACTTTTCTGTTTCATTCAAGTTGGTTCAACATTTGCTGAAGTGTGTGACTCCAGGGCATAAAGCCAGCTTCACTTGCTAGGGTTGCGGATCCCCGAGTAAAGGATCTTATAGAGAAATGCTTGCTCCCAGCATCACAGAGGTTGAATGCAGCAGAACTCTTGAGACATCCATTCTTCTCGCCTGGAAGTGCAAAAGAGCTACTATTATGCAGTCCTGTCCAAACACTCAATTCAGAATTTGAACCATTGAATGTTCAGAAGGCTGATGCTGTTGTATCCATGGACACGGGACATGTTTCAACTATTGAGATTCAGGGACAAAATGGGAGGCAAGAATTTATTTTAAGAGGAAAAACGAATGACAATACGTCAATTAAATTGTCATTGCGCATTTCTGACTTCTATGGTAAATATCTCATGCAGATAAAATTAGATAAACTTCAATACTTTTAAACATTGAAATATATATTTCTGTTTGTTTTGAACAGGAAAGGCTAGAAATATCTATTTTGTGTTTTATCTCAATGCTGACACAGCAATCTCAATAGCCAGTGAGATGGTTGAGCAACTTCATTTATCAAGTGAAGATGTGCCTTTTGTAGCTGAGTTGATCGATAGTTTAATTCAACAATTTGTTCCCAACTGGAAACCATCATTTGATGCTTCCAGTAGCTTAAGCAATTTGGATAAGAAGCTTGATATTCTCAAAGGTGGTCAATCAGATATCCTCCCTGGCCAAGTAATCCAAGTACAAGCATCGCCAATGGATGCCAAGTTCACTAGTTCTTTGAGACAGTATAATTCAAATGCTTGCAACAAAGATTCCAAGGAATCTGCTGCTGACCTTTATGATGGTAGTACAAGTGCATCTCTTGAGAGTTACTTTTCAAAACATTCAGGTCTATCCTCTGCGGATTCATGCAATACCTTATCTGATGATATGAACTTGATCTTTTCTTTTGTATCTCTGAATGACAAAGACAATGACAACAAGGCTCCATGTCTTGATCTGATGCTAGAACTGGATGCAATAGCTGTAAGATATGATATGAGCTGCCGCGAACTCCTGAGAATGAGAGAGGAGGCAATAGAAAATGCTAAAAAGAAGTGGATGGCTCGGAAGAGAATGCCTGTTGTCTGATGTCTGATGTATATATATTATATATATATATATAACCTTTTTATGTTAAAAAGGATTTTTCATTTTAGTGAGAGCATGAAAGCACCTTTTTAATGGCTTTGTATGTTCCTTTTTTCCTTAGAAGCAGCTTCTGCAGGCAGATAAACAGTCTCAGGAGCTATATTCTTATTTAAACATGTCAAACATACTCTGCCATCAGAGTATGACAGGAAAATCTTCTTCAAACATTTTTTTCTCTCTTTTACCAATTTTGTTTATAATTCATACTTTCCATATTCAATGGCTTTCCCCCTTCCAGTTTCTAATAGTTTATATTTCAATATTACTAGAAAATGAAGTTCCAACAACAACAAAAAAACACAGAAAACTGGAAGTTAAGAACATACTCACAACAGCCTACAGACAAATGAATGAATTGTATCATCATATGAATATCCCCAGGAATTACAACAGATGAACTAAGCAGCAAAACTACTACTACCAGTTTTCCTTGACAATCTTGGACTTTTCCAATATAAACTTCCCTTCCTTGTATTTCTGAGTGTCTTCATAGGCTCTCTCGTATTTCCAACCCAGAACCTCGTGGCAATCAGAACAAGAAACATCAGCAACTGTATGAAGACCAGTCATGAGTTGCCTATCCTCTTTTTGTCCCACAATTATGTTCATTGCATGCGAAAACAAAAACGCCCTACCATTCCTTCCCTATATATATATATATATACATTACATGATTATCATCACAAAAATTCCAAAAGTGTAAACTGAATCAACAATTGGATACAGTGACAATTAGGAAGGAACAGAGAGCAAGAAGATTCCGTGTGTCCGTGATCAACAGATTTCTTAATGCTCCTTCCTACCCTTTACATTTCCAGAATCAAATGGTAAAGAAATTAGTAGGACACAAGTTTATATAACAAAACCAGAAAATAATTGCTATAAATCCTTGCTTGAATGAACAATTGTATCAGTACAGTATCAAATCAATTCTAAGGGTACAGATCATCTCCCAGAATGATTAATTCCCTATTTCAAGGTTAGAGAAGGGCACAGATGAAACAATTTGATACCATATATATATATATATATACATTCATCTGGGAAACATAATATTCCTATAAACAAATCAGAATGCATCATAGACATCCTAATTCCTAACTTCTCCAGTAGATGAAAGGAAGAAAGGTAAAATCACCTGAAATGCTTTAGAAATGACATCATCATGCAGTGCAACTTGATTTCTACAATTACAGCAGCTATACAATCTTGGTCCGATCAACTCAGCCATTGATGATCAAGATCAATCACAATGGATAGAACAGCTAAAAAATCAAGATCGCCATGCCAAAAACAATCAATACTCAATAAACAATCAAGGGCAAAAGAAAAATGTAATTGATAAAAAAAAAAAAAGGAATAAAAATGAAAATTACCTCCACAACTTCCTCGAACGTTATCTCCTTAACCCACGTTCTTCGACCTCGTACCTACAGATTAAACTGGATAAAGTAAACAACCAATTCAACAGAAGGGTTTAAAAAATCTTGATGACAGCCAAATTAAGAAAACAAAGCCAATGATGATGAATTTCATAATAATATCTCACAAGATAGCACAGCACAGAAAACAGAAACAGAAACAGAAGAAAGAAAAATAGAACCCATCAAAGAAAAAAAAAATGAAAGTAGCTTCTTTTTAACAAGAAAATTCAAGAATTTAAGCTGATTGCAGTTTCCCTGATATTGATCTAACCTGGCCATTGCTGCTCCATGCCCCGTGATGACAACAAATTCAAGCCTTTTTTTTTCTTTCTTTTTCCCCTGTGGGTTTGCAAGGAAGAGTGAAGAAGATGAGTTCAGAGAGTATAGGGTTTTCCAGTTGTAAGAACAGAAATTTCTATGGGGTTGTTAGGTAAGCTTTCAGCAGAAGATGACAAGGTCCACTTGAGGCATCACCACCAAATATACAATTAATATATATATATATATATTATATTATTTTTTAATAGAAATTTAATGCTAAAATTATCTTTTTTTTCACAGTTATATTTAATTTTTTTTATGGTGATCAATTATTTAATATTATTATACAATAAACTGACAATAAAAATTTAAAATATTTTTTCTCATATTAAAAAAAATATTAAATAATCAAACAAATTATGATGTCACTAGTTTGGTTTATATATAAAATGGACCCCATGAAGATGTACATGGGCAAGGACAGTATTCCAACAGCTAAGCCAACTTGATTCCTTCCTAACTAATTAGTTTGGTTTCATAGTCAACAAACTTTCTTTTCAAGAGATGCAAAACAAAAAGATTCAGGCTTAGATTCAATTCTTGTGAATCTCAATTCTTCGAGAAATTAAAGCAATGGAAGAAGAACAAGAAAGTTATCTCATCACCGCACCCCTTAGTAAGTCCTATCTCTATCTCTATATGTGTGTGTATATATATATATATATATATATGAAAAGGAAAATTTAAAGAACATTTTGTGTTTTTGCAGTAACAAAAACGATGACAATGATGACGACATTCACGCCTCTTCTTCTTCCGATCAGAAAATTAATATTAATCAATCGGAAGAAAATTCACCAATCCCACAAGTGGCACTCACGTACCGACCACCGACGACCCGTCACTTCCCGTTTTGACCTTTCGAATGTGGTTTCTAGGCACACTTTCCTGTGCGCTTTTATCGTTTCTGAACCAATTCTTTTGGTACAGAACGGAGCCCATGGTTATAACGGCTATATCTGCTCAAATTGCTGTTGTCCCACTCGGGCAATTAATGGCTGCTAAATTAACGGACAGAGTTTTCTTCAGGGGAAATCGTCGTTGGGAGTTTACGTTAAATCCCGGTCCGTTTAATGTTAAAGAACACGTGCTTATTACCATATTTGCAAATTCCGGTGCTGGAACGGTTTATGCTATTCACGTCGTCACCGCCGTGAAGATATTTTACGGGAAGAATATTACTTTCTTCGTGTCCTTGATTGTTGTGCTAACTACTCAGGTAAGTACATTTAACTTTAGTTAATTAATTAAATGGATAATATTTGAATGGTTTGGATTGATTTATCTAATCCATGGTGGTAGATATTGGGGTTCGGATGGGCTGGTATATTCAGGAGGTTCCTGGTGGAACCTGCCGCCATGTGGTGGCCGGCAAATCTTGTTCAGGTCTCCTTGTTCCGGTAACATTTTTTTTTTCCTTTTTTTTTTTTCATTTTTTGTTTTCAGTAACGTTTTAGAAATTAATATCGGAAACGTTGTTGTTGCTTGTTCGGACGGGATGAATGAAATTTATTCAGGGCTTTGCACGAAAGAGAAGAAAGACCTAGAAACGGGTTAACGCGAACACAATTCTTCATAATTGCATTCATTTGCAGTTTCTGTTACTACATTTTCCCGGGTACCTTTTCCAAATGTTAATTTCACTGTCGTGGATTTGTTGGATTTTCCCCAAATCAGTTCTAGCACAGCAGCTCGGTTCTGGTTTATCAGGTCTAGGAATTGGTGCCGTCGGACTCGATTGGTCCACTATCTCCGCTTACTTGGGCAGTCCGCTGGCGAGCCCGTGGTTCGCCACCGCAAATGTTGCCGTCGGCTTCTTTTTCGTTATGTACGTCGTCACTCCGGTCGCGTACTGGCTTAATGTCTATAAAGCCAAGAATTTTCCGATATATTCCGATGGTTTATTTACTGAATCAGGTCAATCGTATAATATTTCAAGCATAATTGATTCTAATTTTCATCTTGATATTGTGGCTTATGATAAAGAAGGACCTCTTTATCTCAGTACCTTTTTCGCTATGACTTATGGTATTGGTTTTGCTGCTCTCACTGCTACCATCATGCATGTGCTTCTGTTTCATGGAAGGTATGCATCTCTTTCTCTCTCTATATAAATATACATATATTCTTTCAACATATAATCAACTACTTATACTTATATAATACTGTTCTTATTCATTATAAAAAAATATTCTAAATTAATTGATACTGAAGAGTTAAGCTGCACTTATTATATTCTTATATTCTAAGTTAATTATTTGACATTGTCATCTTCATATACAAATAAAATAAGTTGTATCTAAAGTGAACTATTCATTAGGTTAAAAGAATATAGTATTTAAACTTATTTTTATATATTATTTATGTACTTTTGAAATTGGATAGACTTTTTAAGCATATTTTTTTATTACTTATGATTAACTACTTAGTATTGTTATTTATTTTTCATGTGATATAGGAATCATCATATCTTTGTTTCTTTTAAAATAGAAATTGAATTTTGTTTTTTAACTTGTTTCATTAGAAAATTGGGGAGTGGGTTGATTTTTTTTGCTTATGGATGAGAAAATATTTGATGCAGAGAAATATGGGAGCAGAGCAAATCAAGTTTCAAAGAGAAGAAAATGGACATACACACAAAACTAATGAACAAGTATAGACAAGTACCAGAGTGGTGGTTTTGGTGCATTTTAGTTACTAACATTGCACTAACAATTTTTGCTTGTGAATATTACAATGATCAACTTCAATTACCATGGTGGGGTGTCTTATTAGCCTGTGTTATTGCCTTTTTCTTCACCCTCCCTATTGGAATCATCACTGCAATCACTAACCAGGTACTTTTTATGGGTTTAAACTCGAGATTTCCCTGCTCTTATACCATGTTTAATCGAGTTAAATTATTTTCTCTTGTTCATATGACAGACGCCTGGTTTGAACGTAATCACGGAGTACATAATTGGATATATTTATCCAGGTTATCCAGTAGCCAATATGTGTTTCAAAGTGTATGGCTACATAAGTATGACACAAGCTATAACTTTTCTTCAAGACTTCAAACTAGGCCATTATATGAAAATCCCACCAAGGACAATGTTCATGGCACAGGTTTTATATCTTTCATTTCATTTCATTTCAAACCAAGTACTTTTTTCATAGACCAACACTAAAAAAAACAATGGTTCTGCAGATTGTTGGAACATTTATTGCAGGTATTGTATACTTAAGTACTGCTTGGTGGTTGATGGAAACAATCCCAGACATATGTGAATCAACATCTTCTAATTCAATCTGGACATGTCCAAGTGATCATGTCTTCTACGATGCATCTGTGATCTGGGGTTTAATTGGCCCTCGTAAAATCTTTGGAGATTTAGGTACTTATGCAATGGTTAATTGGTTCTTCTTACTGGGTGCAATTGCTCCAGTTTTGGTTTGGTTAGCTCATAAGGCTTTCCCAAATCAAGATTGGATTAAGCTGATTAACATGCCAATTCTGATAGCTGCGACGGGTTATATGCCGCCTGCTACGGCTGTGAACTATACCACATGGATTATAGCTGGTTTCTTGTCTGGATATGTTTGGTATAGATACAGGCCAAAGTCATGGCAACGTTTCAATTATGTTCTTTCTGGTGCTTTGGATGCTGGTTTAGCCTTTATGGGGGTGTTATTGTATCTATTTTTGGGGTTAGAAGACATCAAGATTGATTGGTGGGGTAATGATATTGATGGTTGCCCTTATGCTTCTTGCCCTACAAACAAAAGGATAGTCATAGAAGGTTGTCCGGTTATCTATTGATTGCAAAAGCTTTGTGTTTTTGGATCTTTCTAAATAAATTTGTATTTGTATTCTCATCATAAACATTACTATCATTACTCCAATTAAAATGGGAAACACAATGATTCATATGATATTGGATCTTCCACTTTAAAATGACCCTGAGTTTAAAATATATTTTTTAAATTTTTAATAATAAAGTGAAATGATAAAATTATTCTTAAAAATAAAACCCTAATAATATTTATAATTGTAAAAAGACGAAAATGCACATAAAGTGAAATGATAAAATTACATTTAAAAATAAAACTCTAATAATTAAAAAATACTTATAATTGTAAAAAAATGAAAATATTCTAAAAATTTCAAGTGTCAATTCAAAAAAAAAATTAAAGATAAAAAATAAAATCTCGAAAAAAAATATATATATACATAAGCCCACTTTGAAGAAACAAGTTGGGTTATTTGATTTTGGTACAAAATGGGTCGAGCCCAGCCCAATAACGTATATCTTTACTTCAGCCGCTCTTTATCTCTTGGGTGTACATGAAAGCCGTTATTCGTACTCTCCGTTACCGTTTGTGAAGTGGTTGCAGAAGAAACCTCCATTGAAACCCCTTTTTTCGAAAAAATTCAGCTGTTTCTTTCTGTTATACTCTCTGTATGGGAGTTTAGACTTTGAATTGATACTGATTAAGCTTCAAAATATGGAGTCCCAGACGGACGGGAATAATGATATGAAGGCGATAAAGGAAGTCCGGCAGCAGCTTGAATCTCGTGTGGATACGTTAACTAATGCTCAAGTAGACCTCATCTCTTCTCTTCATGACATAGTTCCCGACCTCGTGTCCACTTTAGACTTATCTCTCAAGGTCATATCTTCCTTCAATGGAAGGCCCTTTTCGCCGCTACCGAAATGGATCCCGAATCTTAAACCTAAGGATGTTAGGATACCTAAGTTGCCCCTCACAGATGGTAAAATTACATCAAATAACCTCAAGTCGTCGACGGTCTCCAAATCGGATAATGAGCGGCTTGTTATTGATGAAAGGGGAGGTCCTTTGTCGGTTGTCAGGTCGATGGTGGCGGTTTGTTTGCTGGAAAGAGTACCCTTTACTCCAATTGATTCGTCGACGGTCTTGAGGAAGTTGGAGAATGATGAGTCTGCTACGGCGGCGGAGAAGGCGGCATTGAGAGAGCTGGGAGGGGAGTCCGGTGCTATTTTGGCTGTGGAGATGGCGTTGCGGTCTATGGCTGAGGATAATGGTGGTGTGGACTTGGAGGAGTTTGTTGTGAGCGGGAAGTCCAGGGTCATGGTTATGAATATAGA
The DNA here is from genome assembly GCA_027405835.1 of Asclepias syriaca. Taxonomy (NCBI): domain Eukaryota; kingdom Viridiplantae; phylum Streptophyta; class Magnoliopsida; order Gentianales; family Apocynaceae; genus Asclepias; species Asclepias syriaca. The sequence continues at coordinate 780,176 of CM049929.1, read as the reverse complement.
TAGGACTCGACTTTTAAAAGAGTTGCCGGAAAGTAAGCAACTTTATCAGCAGTCTGAAATTAATTTGGATGAAAAGAATCGTGGTATTGATGGTGCAAAGACTGGAGTAGATCTTAGTAACATCAGCGGGTTTGGAATGGGGAGGCCTATGCATGATATGTGGATGCAAGGACCGGGTATGCCACCCATGTTTCCTGGAGGAATGGGACCTAGGATGAATGGACCAAGAGGGATGATGGGGATGATGGGGATGCCTAGAGGGGTGGGTGTTCCACCTCCGATGCAAAGGCCTCCAATGGGACCGAATGTACCTATGGGTGGGCCTAATGTCATTCCTTTAAAGCCAAGGACTGAGGAGGAAGATATGAAGGATCTTGAAGCTTTGTTGAATAAAAAAAGTTTCAAAGAATTGCAGAAGTCGAAAACTGGAGAGGAGCTTTTGGACCTTATTCATAGGCCCACTGCTAAAGAAACTGCTGTAGCTGCAAAGGTATTGAATTCTCAGCTTGTCATTGTTATGATGTTTTGTTATGAGTGAATTGAGTTCTTGCGGTGAATATTCTTCTGCCTTACATTTTCATCTGCAGGGAAATAGTCAATCTGGATGTTACTTTATAATTGGACTATATACCTTTTGTTGGACTTCACTCAGTTCTGTGTGTGCTTTTTTCCCATTTAGAAAAGCATATAAACTCCTACTTTGTGTTGATTATTGTTTCTGTTTAAATTTCTTCAGTTCAAAAGCAAAGGTGGCTCTCAAGTAAAGGAGTATTGCTCGGCATTGACAAAGGAAGACTGCAGGCGTCAAACTGGTTCTTACATTGCTTGTGAAAAGGTTGATATTTGATTTGAGAAATTTTGGTTATATTGGATAATAAATGAAGGTTGGCATTCTGTCAAGAGTTAATTTGATTTCAAGAGTTTCTTATGAATGGTGTATTTTTGCCCTATGTTTAGGTTCATTTCCGGAGGATAATTGCTCCACATACTGATGCCAACCTGGGTGATTGCTCTTTTCTTGACACTTGTCGTCACATGAAGGTGAAGATTCAAGAAGCTTCTCCTTGTATTTTGTCATTGAAATTAGCTTAAATGTTACATATCACCAAATTGTCACTCTTATTGCAGACCTGCAAATACGTACATTATGAGCTTGACTCAACACCTGACATGTCCTCAATGATGGGACCAGGAGCATTAGCTCCTTCTAAGCCATTGAAGCCACAGCGAGCAGACTACTGTTCGGAAGTGGAGCTTGGTGAAGCACAATGGATTAATTGTGATATACGTAATTTTAGAATGGATATTTTGGGACAATTTGGTGTCATAATGGCTGATCCGCCATGGGACATCCATATGGAATTGCCCTATGGGACAATGGCTGATGATGAAATGCGCACTCTCAATGTTCCTGCACTTCAGACTGATGGTCTTATATTCCTTTGGGTCACTGGGCGTGCTATGGAGCTAGGGCGTGAATGGTATGTATTCTTTTGATCAATCTTCCTGCAACTTTGTGATTACTGGCTTTCTTTATAAGTGATTATCAATGTCTAGAAATTCATTTTCACTGAAGAGTAGGTTCGATGCATGCATAATTTTAGTACTTCACTTGCAAGTGGAGTTCAACATCCACTTTCATTATTAAACAGTGCCATGATTTAACAGAATGGTTCTGTGGGGATTCACATGGCAAATAATATTTGCTCTGAAATAATTAGAGTGAGTTCAATTGAGGCAACTAGATTTTGTAGGCGAAGATGGGCTGGATCAATAAAACTTCAATGTTTATAGTACCTTATATTTTTTTTATGCGGTGATTGCTTTTAGTTTAATAGAGTTAGTAAGATGGGATTCATGTAGCCAACCCAATGTACTGAAAGTAAGGCTAGAGTCTGTTGCATGGAAAATCCACTCCCTTTTATAAGGCAATTTTTTAAAAAATTATAATTGACAATCTTGTTGCAGTCTGGAACTCTGGGGGTACAAGCGTTGTGAGGAGATCATCTGGGTCAAGACCAATCAACTTCAGCGGATAATCAGAACAGGTCGAACAGGGCATTGGCTCAATCACAGCAAGGAGCACTGCCTTGTTGGAATAAAGGGTAATCCAGAAGTAAACAGAAATATTGACACTGATGTCATCGTTGCTGAGGTCCGAGAAACAAGTCGAAAGCCGGATGAGGTGAGTAAACAAATATTGAATGGAACAAACGATATTTATGAACCTGTGGTATTTAATGGTCAATGTTGAAATATTTTTTCCCATGGTCAGGATATCTACTTGCCTTTTGTCCTGTCATAATTTTGGCTAGCTTTTTAATGGAAAAGAAAAAAAAAAATAATTTGCATGAATACTTTTTCTTTTTTGCTTATTCTTTATAATCCTGTTTTGAAAATCTTCTGAGAACTATTGGTGCATGTCATGTTGTAGATGTATCCCATGCTGGAGCGGATAATGCCAAGGGCAAGAAAGCTGGAGTTGTTTGCTAGGATGCATAACTGTCATTCTGGGTATGTTTTCCGGATCAATTCATGTTCTCTGTTTCTACTATCTACACACTCTAATGCATGTTCCTTTGAGGATTTTCCATGGAGCATTAATTTTAAACCTTCCTTGAAAACTGGATAAAGGAAAAACAAGAAAAGTGGTATTCAATAGGATCTTTCTGCATTCTTAACATGTTTGCTGAATCTGTCCAAGGGATGCTGTTGTGCAATATTTTCCTCTATTGTATTTTAGAGAAACTCTTTACCTATGTATTAGTGCAGCATGGGAACCTAAATTGGCTGATTAGTAGATTTCTTAAAGCCTCTGACACTGGCCTCAAGGGGCACTTGAAGTATGTGAGATTGGCTCTTGCACAAAAAATAGCATTGTGGCTTCTAGGAAGCAATCTCATGGATTATTTTAGAACAAACATAGCTGAAGGAACTGTCTGATTTATGAATTTGCATTGTCATGTCAAATGGAGGGAGAATTTGTCAAAAGACCATTAAAATGTTTGCAAGAGAAAGAATAGTCTCATACTCTGTGGTTACGTTCCTACTCTCCTGGTCTAGTCATATATATATGCAATGATTATGCATCCTATGGATTTGACTATAAAATCATCTTCTTGTGTTATTCCAGTGTTTTGTAGAATTTTCTGACCTCATAGTTAATGCATGTTGCAGATGGATGTCTCTTGGCAATCAATTGAGTGGTGCAAGACTCGTTGATGAAGGGCTTCGAGCAAGATTCAAGGCTGCTTATCCAGATGTGGATGTGCAGCCTGCATCACCCCCAAGGTCATCTGCTATGGAAGTAGATTCAGTTGGTGCTCAAGTGAGGAACGCATTTGGAGGTGGAGAATCCATTGCTCAAGGGGGTTCTTATTTGTCTCAAGAGAAGCCAGCAAATGTTGATATAGAGATGACAGGATAATTACACACTAGTGTAAATAATGTATTGACTAATGCAGTTGTGTAGCCACCACTAAATTTGTGTTTCAAGTAGTTGAACTCAAATAGGAACAAAGAATGTTCAAGATTAGAAAAGGTGATACGCTAAATGGCTGAGCTTACAAGTACTTAGGTGGTACTAGATGACTCGCCATTTTATGGGAGTTTCTTCCTATAGATTTCTTTCCAATTAGTTCAAGGATGCTAGTAAAAAAAAACAGAAAAATGATTGTGAAAGCTAGAAGCTAATTTTCCTTTGAGGAAACTCAATGATAGATCATTTCTATATGGTACTACTCTCTTTATGGAAACTTCCATTTTATCTTTGGTGTTAAATTAATTTGTGGCTCAGGCAATGTGCAGACTAGTCTTAATTAGTTGTAGCTCTCAATAAACTCAAACATTGAATTAAATCTGGAAAGAATTTACAGTACAAGAATATATGTATTGTACAAGTGTTCAGTGAAATAAATGCCAAAACCCAAAACAACTTATAGAAAGAGAAACAGATCAAAGAAAATATATCCTAATGTGAACAAATGTTTCCAGGAAATAACCCAGAAAAGAGGGAAAAAAAAAATTTCTCTTCATGAATCTCAAATCATTTAAACTTCTGCAAAAATGGCTACAGCAGATACCAAAAATCCAATGACTGCCGACATAAGAACTGGAACCAGTGTGAATGCTGAAGATGGAGAAGCGGCCTCCTGCATTGGGATGGAGCCAAACACGGTAGGATAAGACGGAGAAGCTGCACTCGGGCCGGAAGCCGGCGAGTCTGCTACATAAGATCCATTTCCGGCAATAAAGATGTGGAGTTTCAGCGATTTCTGACAGTGCCCATCAACACCACTGGTGAAGTAGAAATCTCCAGGTTTGGTAATATTGAAAAGAGAGTTTCCATCCTTCATTTCCAAGATCGGATCTTTAAGGTTACAACCGTTAAATGATTCTTTAGTTACTTGAATCACTGAATCTTGACTTGGCGGATAAAGAAAAACTGCAGTAAAAGAACTGATCAGTTCGAATCCATATGAAATGCAAAAAGATTAGTAAAGAGAAAACTTACAGAGCGAATCTCCAATCTTGAAGTTATGATTCTTGGACCATTTAACATAGACACTGGGATTTTCTGAACTGGGCACATTCCAACCATTTAAATCTCCAACACTGTATTGGAAGCAAAAGACAGGAGTTTGGATGAACAGCAGAAGAAATAGCTGAAGAACACACCATAACTGGCTTCTTGAAATTCGAAAACCAGCTGCCATTGTCTCCTTCTCACCTTTACTGTTCGTTCCTCCCTCGACTTTGCCTCTTTTATACTTTCTTTTGTGCCAAATCTAAAGAGAGCAGAGGAGGGGGACACAACCTTGGACTTATAAAAAGGGAAAGGGAAAGGGAAATATTATTGGGCAGATGGAAATAACACTTATTGGAGGAAACAAAAGACAATTACTTTCAGTCACTTTTTTGTACTACTAAACATATTTATCACCGACATTAGTAAGTAATCTTTCATTGGAGGTAAGTAACACCCCAATATATATAATATAAATATATCATTCTCACAGTTGCAGCACAGGTTCACCAATAAGGTCACCAAAATCAATTATTTGCACCATTTTTACTGTACTAAAAAAAATCTTATGGGCATTTAAACATATTTTTACATGTATTATCTAAACGTAAAGATCAAGGGAAATGGCAAAGAAACAAGAAGTCAATCAATAATGTTATGAAGAATAATTCATATAAGCATATCACATGGCACAGTTGGACAGCCACTATTGAGATGATGCAGCTCACCTCACCACTCCAAACAAAAGCCACCCATGAGTGATTGAAAATAAACACTAAGTTAATTTATTCAAACCCTATTTCTACAAGGCTACAACATTACACACACATATATAATATATATATACATATATATCAACTATTGCAAATATAAATTAATTATTTATTTATTTTTAATTACTCTTCGAGAACATTCATTCCAGTTTTGAACTTCTTGAGATCATCTACAACGGCATCCCGGTAAAGCCCAATATCAAGTCCACCGGAGAACATATGATATCCACGCCTCTGTAGATCGCTGCTCCGTCATTAGCCATAACAAACCCTGCTAAATAAGGTCCGCCATTTTTTTCCTTAAGTCCGAGGACAATTTTCTCAGCCATGGTCATTGTAGCCTTCACCTTTTCATTTACTGGATCGGTTAAAAACCCCATGCTGGAGCTCAGATCCATCGGTCCAATTTGAATGCAGTCCACTCCATCAACGGCTGCGATTTCTTCAATGTTCTTTATGCTTTCCTCGGACTCAATCTGGCACATTATGAAGAAATCGCGTTCACATTTTGCTAGATAATCTTTATCCAGCCCATATTTGGATCCACGAACAACTGGATGGGCTGCTCCTCGAAGCCCATTAGGAGGATATCTACAATACGAGATGGCCTTACGGGCCATCTCGGGGGTATCGATTAAAGGAAACATAACACCTTGTGGGCCCACGTCGAGGGCTTTCTTAGCCCAAGTTTGGGAACACTCTGGAAGGCGGAGGATGGCGGGAGTTCCGGTGGCGGAGAGTGCTTGCAAGCTGGGTAGCGCATCGGGAATGTCGCCGTAACCGTGTTCCATGTCTACGACGACGTAATCGTAGCCGCCATGGCCAGTAATTTCGGCGAGAACAGGGGAGCAGCTGCAGAGGAAGAGTCCATAGAGAGTTTCGCCTTTTCGGAGACGGGATTTGATGGAATTGCAGTTGCTGGATGCATGCTTGGATGGTTTGCAGAGCCTGTGTTAGGGAAAAAGCAAGGGAGTAAGGGAAGTGGAAGAGGTAGGGTGATATTAAGGTGAGGACTTTCTCGTGTTTTATGCAAGGATGAATATGTACAACTCTGACTTGCCCTTTCTTTTTTTGGTAGCTTTTTCTTTTCTGCTTAATCTGTATCTCAATGGAAATGTACAATTTTACAAATAATATACGTAGAGTTTACATCTATTTCTTCTTATACACAAAGTTTGAATTTGAGAATTTGCTTATGGATGATTTGGAATTTTACTGAAAGTTCATAAATGGAGTTAGTGCTGCTGATGAATTACTACAATAATTGTGGGGGAGTTGGAATATTTTTGTGAAGGTACTTAACACCAAATGCTATCTTGCAAAAACTGAATTGAATGCTCTTTAAATATGGTGCTTCTTATCTAATCTCTTCAAAGGTTATGATTGAATGCCACCAAAACAATATAAACTTTTGCACCAACTACTTTGTGTGTGTGTGGGTGTTGTTGTTGTTGAAAGTTTTGGATTGATTGGTTGAAAACTTGAAAAACATACAAACAAATACTTCATATATATAAATATATATATACAAATTGCATAAATGTCTAGTCATTTGATTCAAGTACTTGTAAAAGAAAGGGAAGTTATTTACATTTTTCCTTGTCCAAATGAGATATAGATTTCCAAGTTTACCACCCTTCAAATTCTAATTCCATAGGCTTCTCAAACACAACAGAAACGAACAATCAATATATCTGCAGTTCTGCATTTGGTGACCTTAACAAGGATGAAAGAAGGTTTGTTCCAAGTTCCAAGCCATATGAACAAACACAACAATGAACAGCTAAACATGATTCTTTGGAATTAAAGAAACTGATCAATTCAACTCAAATGCAAGATCTTGATAGTGGTTGACACACTGTTGTAATGCATTAATTTTAGGATCAAAACATGGTAAATATTTGTTCATTCGCTCCAATATCCTTCATCATCATCCTCCTTTTGAATGGTTGCTTGCAGATCATCTTCTTCTCTTCAATGGACTCCAAACTCATTTTGAAGTTCTTTACATCATCCACTGCACTATTTCTGAACAAGGCGGTATCCACCGCGCCGGACACCATATGGTACCCTCTTGATTTCAAGGCAATTGGACTATCGTGCGGCATGGCAAATCCGGCCAAATAGGCGCCGCCTTCATCGGGATTTGATCGTAGCACCGCTGCCTCTGCTTTCCTCATCAACTCCCTCACCTTCCTATGCCCTGGATCCCATAGATAACCCATGCTAGCACTCAAATCTAATGGCCCCATTTCAATGCAATCTACTCCTTCAACTGCAGCTATGTCCTCAATTTTCTTCACTCCTTCTTGGCACTCTACTTGGCACATGATCAGAAGCTCGTCCTCGTAATTACTCAAGTACCCTTCATCAATGCCGTAACTGGAAGCTCGAACAACTGTGTGGGCCGATCCCCGGACACCCTTAGGTGGAAATCGGCAATAAGACACTGCTTTTCGCGCCGCCTTTGGACTGTCGATCATCGGGAACATAATGCCTTCTGGACCCAGATCGAGGGCCTTCTTTGCCCAGGTATCGGACGTTTCCGGAACACGGAGAATCGCCGCTGTTTTGGTGGCTTTAAGAGCTCGGAGACAAGATAGGGCTTCGGCGATCCCACCGGGACCATGCTCCATGTCGACGACGGCGAAATCATATCCAGCGAGGCCTGCAATTTCGGCGATCGTAGGGGAGAAGCTGAGCAGGAAGATACCATAAAGAGTCTCGCCGTTTTGAGCCGGGCTTTAAGAGATTGTGGACCGACAGCTGTGCGGCGGCGGCGGCTGCAATGTATGCGGAGGTGCTGCTAGAGGAACAGATTGGAAATGGGCTTCTCTGATCTTCGTTGAGATTAATTGTTTTAAGGGTCAGAGGCGATTTAGCAGTCGGAGAAGACAAGTGTTGGATTGAAGGCGATTTCTTGACAGAAAAAGAAAGAGAGGGTTGTCTGAAAGTGAGAGGGAAGCAGTAGTTGCGGTGGAAAACTTCAAAATTGCCATGGATTCTTTCTTGTTACGAATCTCAAAGTGGAGATTTCTGTACTAAAAAGATTGAAGTGGTATTAGGGTGGATTTTGTACATTTGGGCCTGTAAAGGAAGGTCATAATTAAACACAGCCCGAGCGTATCTACCACCTGAATTTACAAGTTTGGGCTGGGCATCAAGAAAATACTTTAAACAAGCCTTTCTAGTGGATTTCCTGGAATATTATATTCATAATACGGTAAAACGAGTATATAACGCTACTCAATAGGATACACAGGGATAGCCAAAACTACCTATCTAGTGGATTTTAGCAACTCATTTCCTAAGCACCAAGCCAGCTAGTCTAAATTCATCAGGCGGCTCCTTCCCCTGATAAACTAACAAATTCCTTCTATACCAGATTCTACCAGACTCTGCCGGAATACATATTTCCAGTTCATATGCCCACCTCGCCCTCTGACGTTATCCAAGACCCATTGCTTTATGTCCGTCTCCGTCCAGAAACGTCCACGAGCTCCAGCTGGCAGTAGCCGTTTCTTGGCCCATAGTTCATCCGGTTTCTTCAGGTATTGCCACACAAGCTTGGCCAAGATGGCCTTGTTTATATTAGCCAACGGTCTGATTCTAAGTCCCCCTTCCATCTTTGGCTTACATATTGTCGACCATGCTATTGGATATACGGATCTGTGTTGATCTGTATCTCCCCACAAGAAACTCCTATTTGCCTTTTCCATGGCTGTTAAGACTCTCCAGGCAGTTTACATGTCTGCATCACATGAGCTAGTACCGCTGATGTAACGGCTTGTATCAAGACCAATCAAGAGGCTTGGGATAATAGCTTCCCCTTCCAGCCACCTAACCGATCGTGAATCTTGTCTAACATGTACCCAAACTGCTTATTCTGCAGTCTGCCATGTATTAGTGGAGTGCCCATATATATTCTTTCATATATATATATATATATGGAAGAATATTGTAAATGCTATATATCAGATTCTCATAAATATCAGAATCAATGGAAAATATCAATTGGAAAATATCCTAAAAATGCTGTATAGTTTATACTTTTCCTTAGATAGAGAAGTATCCAATCTTAAACAAATGTATGAGCTAAAACAATAATAAAAAAAATCCCGTCAATTGACATGGGAACATGGAGGAGAGCTGTAATCCTAGAGTTTCAGTGCTAATTTGGCCATTGCTAGGGCACCTTCATAAGTAACATTTCCACCGATAAATCCACTCATATGAACAAATATGCAGCCTGGAATTCCAGCTTCCTTGGAGAGTTCATCGTCTCTCAGACCACGCCATTGTGCTGGAAGAGCCTTTCTGCTTTCAAACCTATCTGGAGCTACTCCCATGGCCTGCACTCGCCAATGTTTACTTCTTTCGTCCTGCACACACAGATAAGAAAAATTACTGCTGTTGACTTAAAATCTTTCCTCACTTACATCGCCCTATTAAGATGCAAACATATAGCAATCATGGATGTGTTTACCTGATACAGAACATATTTAATGAGGGGATCAATCTTCATCTCTTGCTCCAGCTCAAACAAATGAAGTTTCCACTGCAGTATATATATTCTTAGAAGAATGATAGATATGGAAGCTTCGAAAAACAAATGCAAGATTGAAAAAAGATGCAGGACAGAATGATGTGCATAGATTGTGTAAAAGCAAAATATAAGTACTTACAGGACAGAATGTAGTCAAGACCAAAATTTCTCCACTAGGATCAATATTTTGTCTTGCTTCAAGGCACTCCATGACAATTGACCGTGCAGGTAGCCATGATCTGGCATGGTTTCTGACACTCTACCCAAATATAGGAAGAAAACAAATATGTCAATTATGAGATATAAAATGAAAATATCTAACTGAACTGACTTTCTTCATTTCTGCAATTATCTTTCTATATCTATCTATGCATGTGTGTATGTATAGTATAAATATAATGTACACAATTAACTTACATCCAAAAACTCACTGCCTGCCAGGGCCATTGCACGTTCAAAGGCTTCATTCTCTTTGTCTGATGATTGATCAGCGTCTGTCCAGTCTAGATTTAATCTCCCTACGCGGGAAGATAAATGTGTATTGTTTACATATCTTGGAGGCTGGTCAGTGTCAAATTGATTAATGCCATTGTCTATGGCATCAATTGCCTGTTATAAAGAAAGAAAAACATACATGAATAAAGTCAGTTGCCTCATACATGAACAACAATTAATTGCCTCATACATGAACTCCTTACTTGGAAAGTTCTAAACTTGTGCAAAGAGATTTACTACCATAAGTAAAAAGGGTATTTGAGAAATGAAAGTAGAGCATGAATATGAAGAAGGATCACAAAATGGGTAAAGTCAGTTGCATAGTTTGTCAAAGTAGAGAGAGAGAGAAGGGTACCTCCATAAAGCTTTTGTAAATAGCCAAAAATAACCTGTGTACATCAACATGTTCTTGGTCAACATTGAGTTCCTTTGCGATTATTTCCTTCCCAAAATGCTAAGAGAAGAATAAGAAGAATTCAGTTTCAGTCAAACTCAAAAGCAAGTCATATTTATTCACACAACACTAATAACATTACATATAAACAAACAAAGAAATGAAGACCACAAGTTACAAGGATATTGAACCAGAAAAGAGGCTGCTTTCTACCTTATAAACAAGACCAGCACTGCTGAGTTTTGTGGTGAAGCCATGGCCAAAAACCTCCTCGAATCCTTTTTGGTGATGATCATAACGATCGCGACTGGGATCATAAACCCCACCAACGTCGAGCACAGCATCAAGTGTTTCCAACACCTTTCATTCAAACAATTCAACAAACACCTCAAATACATTATACATACACAAACAAAAAGAGAAAAAGACCACCACCAAATGTTGTTCCCCGCACAAGTATACATAAAAAGAGAAAGTAAACCTGAGGATCACGGGAGCGGACGATTTGGGCATTGGAAAATTTGTCCGTAAGACGAATCATAAAGCAGCCAAGAGCTTCATCGCAATGGAAGCTACCGTTGTGAGTACCAACTCTCTTCACTGAAAGATTAGTGGCGGCGGCGACGTCCGCTGAGGAAGGTGTAGTGGTGAAAGAAGCCATTATCGGGACAGCGAAGCGGTGGAATTGCTTAGAGTTGAAGTTCAAGAGGTTTTGGTTGCCAAACAGGGTTCTTGAAAAGACACTGAACATTTATATTCCTCTCCTTCTGCCCGAAATAAAGAAAGTCTCTTTTCTCAGCCGACTTTTCATATGCTACCCTTTTATATTAAGGCTATTTTATTTCCTTCCAATTTCTTTAATACCCTTTACAAAATTATAGTTTTTAAAAAGAAAAGACCCAATTTTTATAGTAAATGCGACCTTATGCAATCTGCCCACAAACCTTGGAAAAACCGGTCGGGTTACAAACCCACCTTGTCGGGGAAATGGATAAATGGATAAGAGTTCTATTACCACCGAAGTTGTGGAAGCTGAGTAGCCATGATCCTAACAATGTCATCCGTTCAACTGCCATTTTCCTATCCTCCGGGTCAATGCCGGAAACCCTTCTTTTTCCGGAGTTCTGATTCCTTACCTTCATTGTGCACTAGATTTCCCCATTTACATATATCACCCGGGAGATCTCCGACGAAAGCTTTCGTGCTATCGGCGGTTATTGAAGCAGAAAATCTGAATGATGAGACTGAAGAACCAATCCGGGTTTTGACGGGAATCAGGAGCAATTATAACGATATAGTAATCTTGGACAACGAAAAATCAAGAATGCTGCTTCTCGACTCTAGTAGTATTTCCTCTCTCCTTCTTCTTCTTCGCCCCTGTTCGATTTTCCATTTTGTTCCTCGGCCTGCATCGTAATTTGATTGGGATTTTGGGTTTTCAACCTTTTATGTTAAGCGAACATAGTCATGATTTTATTTTGTATGACTGTAGATAATATTCATAGCATTTTCAACAAGGGAAAGAAGTGGACTGGTTCATATTGGGTAACTTCTTTTATTCATTACTTACAATCTCTTCTTCATCAATCCAAAGAATAAAATTTTAATCTAATTTGTATGGTGGACAGGATGAATTTGCAAGTTTGCCTGCCATCATTCCAGAGGGTCCAATTGCCATACTTGGCCTTGTATGTTTATCTTTCTTTCTACTCAGTGATGGAATATCATTCATTGTCATCTTTTGGAATTAGTCATGGAAGAAATTTCTTAGAATAGAAGATCTTTATTCTCAGGGTGGTGGAACAGCTGCTCATTTGATGCTTGAATTGTGGCCTTCATTACAGCTCGAGGGGTGGGAAATAGATGAGATTGTAAATTTTCTCAACTTTCTTATGCTTATGCATATACTTTTTGTTATTCACTTTTTATTCACATGAAATTCATGGTCCTTTCTGTGAAAGCTTAGAATACTCTGTTGAAGTTCCTTCTTTTCTCATGGTCCCTTCCTACTCCTTGGGATTCTCCCTACCCTTCTTTCATCTAGTTTCGCTTTTATTATGAGAACTTTTGAAGAGTGAACCAAAAGCCTTGTTCTTCCTTGAAATTACCTGAGAAAAGTGTGGTTGATGAATATATGGGATGGATTCTTTTGTCTGCAATGTTAGTTGATCGATAAAGCAAGGGACTATTTGGGGCTATCTGATCTTGAAAAGGGTACTGAAGCTGGAGGTGTACTTCACGTTTGTGTTGGTGATGCACTTTCTCCTTCTGTTACTGTTCCTGGAGGATATGCTGGTAAACTTTTTCTTCATACTGGTTTTTCTTGTATATCTTGATGACATATGACTTCTCTTTTGCTTATTTCTGGCAAATGCTGCATATTTTAGGTATCGTCGTTGATTTATTTTCTGATGGAAAGGTATTACCACAGCTGCAAGAGGTAAACAGAAATAATCTGATTTTGATGGTCCAAGTACTCTTCTGAAGTGTTTGCATAATATTACACAAACACATTTGCTAGCTTTTCTCAGTAAAAATGTAATTTTCCACATTTGTTTGATTCTTGCACATAGGTTGAAACCTGGTTAGAACTTGGAAATAAGTTGATGCCAAATGGCCGGATAATGGTGAATTGTGCAGGCGCCACTGATGAAATATCTGGTAATGTTCATAATGAGGAGACTTGGTTGCTGAATTCAACTCTTCAAACATTATATAAAGCCTTTCCTGGACAGGTAAGCATTTTCATATTCATTTTTTTGAATGAAAAAGATAAAATCTGATAGCTGCAGAAGTTTTTTGATAGAAGATTTACCTTTTGATATCAGTTATGCTGGAAGAAAATGCCAAGAGAGAAAGGTGAAAATTTTCTCGCTCTCACCGGATCAATACCTGACCTGTCTATTTGGTCTGCTGCTCTTCCACATCAACTGAGTTCCAGTGTCAAAGAGTGGAAGATTTGCACACCCTCATAAATTCAGTCAAGAACATCCCTACTTGAAACTCAGCCTTCTTATGTATGTATCGTCACCATCATGCTTATGATGTCAAACTTGAGTTGAAAAAAAGGTTAGAATGCTACAATTAGTGTGTTACCATTTGGAGATGATGATGCAGCTGAAGGAAACAGATAAGTAATTGGAGGGAAGTGGATGCTCAAATTCGTCTTAATGGAAGGAGATAATAAAGAAGAGTAGAATGGAAGTGCAGAAGAACACTGTCAATGCCCTTTGAAGAAATCTGTTTTCGAGAGATATTTTGTTCATGTTCTGTCTATCTTTACTGTTGTTCTTTTAATCTGCTTAGGTTCTTTATTGTTTGAACCAACTGATTTTGTCTTCTTTCTCTATATCATTCTTTCAATCTCACAATTCTTGAAGTTTATTCACCCTTTTTTTCTTTTTGTGTTTGGGATGTTTTATGTTGTTAAATATAATTCAGAGGAAACACAAAATAAGAAATGTTAAATCAGGTTTTTTAATTATATATGTATATATCAACTAATTGGGGGAGAATATTCGGTCACTTTTGGTAATGCGTTGGTGAATTTTCACCCACTTGAAACAACGGTCAGCAACAAGATAACGAATAGTACGTCCGTTTTATTTCTGCGGCCTTCCAAACTCATAATTTCACACAGCTTCGCTTTTCAATTTTATCTGATTTGATAATTCCGATGAGGGCTTCCATGTCCATTGCAGCTTCCTTCAAGCTTTGCCCAGATTCATCTACGTATCTTGAAACCCACTTTTCAGAAAGATTCTTGACAGCCCGTCGACCATTCCCAGTAAAACAGTCGAGAATTCGTATAACAACAACGACAATTTCAGTACCTCGAGCTGTGTCCGTGAAATGCAGCAGCGACAAGGATCGCAGCAATGGCTCTGTGGAGGGTGAAGGTAAAAGTGTCAATTTGAAGGATGTGTTGGCTGGTACGGTGGATAATAGAGTAGAGCAACTTTTGAACAAAGATGAAAACAGGGTTTTGTTGGATGGGTTGGAGAAGGCGACACTGAGAGTAGAGCTTGCAAAGAGAGAGATGGCTGAGCTGGAGAAGCAAGAAGCTGAAGCAAAACTTGCCAGGGATTACATTAACCAGCTTCAATCAAGAGCCTCTGAGGTCTGCTTCTTTTCTTCTCTTCCCCCAAAAATCTTTTGTTTTTTCCTTAAATAGTCTGTATTCATGGTTGAATTACAGATTGCAGAGTGTCAAAAGGAGATATTGGAAGCAAAAGAAATGATTGAAGAAGCAGAGCGGTCTCTGAGCATAAGTGGTGGTTCTGAGAATGGAGATTTATTTACCAGTACTGAAAGTGAATTGCTCGACAGAGATAAGGAGAGATTGGAGTCTATAAAAGCGGCTACCATTTCTGCTGTAGTTGGGACTCTTGCTGGGCTTCCCTTATCTTTAACTCAGGTTTCTAGCAATTCTGAGCTGCTACTGCCACTAGGAATCAACTTTGTTAGTTGTGCATTATTTGGGGTAACCTTCCGGTATGCAATAAGAAGAGATTTGGACAATTTTCAGCTCAAATCTGGGACTTCTGCTGCTTTTGGCTTTGTCAAAGGTATCATAATCTGTCTTTTCTCCTAGGAATTTAAAAAGGAAATGTAGTTTGGAATGATGAATATTCTTACCTTGGATTTCACGATGTAGGTCTGGCGATGCTGGGTGCTGGACAATCTCTGCAGTTGGAGATTGGTAGCTTCTTGTCCCATGCTTTCGACGGTGCAGTTTACATATCTCAAAGCCTCTTGGTTTTCTTTTTTGCTTCTGTTGGTTTGGATTTGTGTATGAAATTGAGGATTTTAAGCCCATTTCCCATCAACAAGGAAGCTTCCATTACTAAAGAATTATAAAAACATTTTTCACAACTTTTCACAAAGTTTAAGCCTGTAACTTGAATAGGTTGCAGATTGATTGTAAATGTGCCATTTTGGCCTTTCTTTCCATCCTACATTAGGACAAACATGTCATATGTTCATAATGCAACAAGGTATGGTTTATAAATAGCAAAACGGTTTTTAATCCAGCAGCTCGATCACCTTCCTTCAAACTTCTCAAAATACCTAGAGTGGTTTCTTAGGACTCCTCTGTTCCATATTCATTTCTATATGGTTCTTCTGGAAATGGTAAGTTCATAAGGTCTTCAATTCTCCTACAAGATGAACAGAATTCAAGATATCATAACTGAAAAGAGATCTCATCTGGAAGATTGTATCAGTCCAGAATGCAAGTGGTGGTGAGTACCTCTTCTTCTTCATCATGGTTTCCTATATTCTTCCTGGCAACTGATGAAATGTGTCTTCCAACCTCCCTAAATAATTGCAGCCCTTGAATATCTCCGTTCTGTACACTTGCTTCTAGCTGTTGGCAGAAAGAGTTGGCAGTCAGATTTCACTAAGAATGATTGAGAGTGCATAAGATTCCTTACCTGAATGTGAATGATGCACAATAGAATGCTAGCAATTGGTAGCCAACTATCTTCGGGTGATATTGATAAATTTGGCCTACAGTTGAAAAGGGAGTTTTCTAGATCAGGAAATGAACTGATGCGATCTATATCAATGACAAACAATGCTAGACCACAAGTGAACTGTAATACTACTGCTAAAATCTTAAAGTGTTGCATAAAAACTATAAAGAAAACCATAAATCACCAGACAAGATGCCAGTTATGAGAATATCAGTAGGAGGAAAAAGACAAAAAAGAAAAAAGAAAAACAGGCCCATCAAGGCAAGACTTCACTTCAGGTTCAGGTATTCTCTTTCGAACCCCTGTCATGTAAGTTCCAAAAGCTTGGGAGAATAAAAAAAGGTACTCTTGGCGACATTTTGATGTCATCAACAATCATGTACAGGTACCACTCCATGTTTAGAATGAAAGCAAGACACATACATCTTTTAGTTATAATTCTAGGTTAAAGAAAATATAAGAGAGGCACAAGGTGTTCTCTGCAGAAACTAATCTATAATCAAATTGTGCTTCTCAAAATGAAAAGTGTAAGGGTTAGAAATGAATACGAGCCCCTTCTGCTAGCAAATCCATGGAACTCACTTAATTATTTAGGAAGGGGATCGAATCACATCCAATAAGTTTTACGAGAATGAATAGAAGACAGGAACATTTGTTACAAAGTTTTCAACGAAAATCCCAAAAAAAAAAAAAGGAGACTTGATGAATCCCTACCTCAAGTAAGGAGCCAAATACACAACAGCATAAACAGCATAGCGCCGCTTCCCAGTATCCAACCACGCGAACAACCAACTCTGTATTTCAACAAATCAAGATACGGAGAAATTAATCACAAGAACGTAGGTTAAAAATCTATATAGTCTATACCATTGAAATTCAATTATCACTTAGACTAACCAGCCAATTGAAATAAGGAATGAAGCTGATGATACCCATAACAGCAAACCTAGCATCATCCGAATCAATGACGGAGTCACCCTCATCGTCCTTCGGCGTAGAATTGATAGAAGAAGCTAACGAGCTCAAAATACAGGCGCCTATTGCAATTCCAACGGGTGCGTCGGTTGAAAACTCAGCTCTACAAGTCCCATTTCTCAGTTTCCTCTGCAGAGCAACCTAGATATTTATTAAATTGAGCTAAAAAAGGGGATGCAAAAGAAAAGATATACTACTTATTTAGAAATTGGATTCATTTGATCCATTCCGTTACCTGAAAATGCTTTTCTTGAAGGTGGCAAGTACGTGAGGGTTTGACGATTGGTAAAAGAGAGGGTCTGAAGCAGAGTGAAGAAGATGAAGATGGAGCAGTGAGTATAAGAGGGATCATTTGCTCAGAAAAGGTAGCATCCACGTAGCGCCGTCGCCTGAGGTGGTTGGTTGGGGACGAAGACACTGGTTCCGTCAAAGGGTACTTTAACTTTATCAATCGAATCTTGAGGATTTACGTCGCATTAATGCGATGGGAGTCTTAATGCGATATCATTGGCTATAGGTAGATTATACCAATTTATATATAACAAAAATCTTTGGAGACAAAAAAAATCAGACCTTTCAATGTAATTTCTAAAAATACTGGAAAAGAGAGACTCGCATGGAGTGTTTATATTATCAGAGTCAACAAATTCTTGTACCTTCTCAGCTCACTGGCAGTATATGATTTAACTGACTGCCTACACATATTTTACAGATAATACACAGCTCAGAAGAGGGGAGGTGGGAGGTGGGAGCCGGGGAAGAAAGGGAGCTATAGTTAAATGGCCGTGAATGTACACAAACTTTGCTCATACATTATCTATTAACAAAATAGCAGTTCTGTATTCCAAAGCATACATATATATATATAAAGGATCTACAAAATATGAGGCGAATATCCATTTTCTTTTTTCACCCTGCGTTCACTGGTTCACTTGCCGAAGTCCTGCTGAATCTGCACAGGATAAGCAACTCATTGCCATTTCCATAGCTTTTCCATATAAATGAAACAAATGGTATTCTGGGAGTGTCCTATTATTTGGCATGTCCGTCGTTTGACAAGATTGGAACTACACCCGGAAAAGTATTGATCCTACGAAGCATAAATGCTAGCTTCTGCTTCATCATCCCCATGTCAACAATCCATAAGAATGCAGAAAAATTAGTAAAGTCCCGATTGAGGTAAAACATGAAGGATTAAAAAGCTCACTTAATCATATGAAACTTACCTGAATATACATGGTGTTAATGTACACATGGATTTGGATACTTGTCAAGAATCTCCTTCTCTTCGGTTTCCATCCTCTTCTCGGCCAGATACAACATTTATCCGTTGTTGCAACTGGCAGCAAGAGGAAAATCATGAATGGAGGAGACAGAGGTACCAATTAATTTTGAAAAAAGTTTCTTCTTTTCCACTTTAATTCATTTGTCAAAGAAGAGGGGCTTGGCAAACGAGTTATTACTTGTTATTCAGTGATTATGCTGCTGTATTTGGGAGATAACCAAGATGGATCCTCTTTTAAAACTTTATCCATAACCCAGCCCACTCCCACCCCCCTTTTCATTCATACAATTTCTGCCAAGAAAACTATAACGATAAAAGGGAAAAGGAAAAAAGAAGTTAAAAACAACAAAGAACTTACTTGCATGTACTTAAGTTTTTCTGTTGTTAATTCTTCGGTCAAAACATTCATCCTGCAAAATTTAAAGACTCGGAGATGAACAAGGAAATATGCAGTTAAACAAAATCATTCAGATAATGGAGCATTTTTACTTTCTAGTCCAATGAAAGGAGAAAAAAAAAAAAAAAAAAAAAAACCTTGCTTGAAGCTCAGAAATTTTTAGAAGCAGCAAACGTTCCCTTTCAGTAACAGCAGCATCAACCTGTTTATTAACAGATAAAGAACAATATCAGCATCAGTTTGGTGATACATGAGAGTCAGATACTGTTACAGGAAAGGTAGACAAGTATTGTCTCAAACATCAATATCACCAACAATTGATTAGCAATTGTGTATCAACACTTTCAGTAACATTTTTAATGCTCTAGCATTAGACTTCCAAGTATTCTTACATTGACTACTGTCTTCTTATTCAATAATCAGGTGCAAAGACAGAAGTTAGGAAAAATATACTAGAAGCAATTTCAGCGTCCTATAGGAAGATGCAGTATAGACTATGGACCTGTAACATAGATAGACAACCAATCCAGGCAAGTATCAACACCACCAAATAGGAATCATTTAAGAAGATACATTCAAAACCAGGGTATAATTAACTTAATACATTTTGGTGGTCTCAAAGATAAATGTCAGTAGGTAACTGACCATCCAATGAGAAACCAAAATTTGTACCAAAAAGTCTTGAAATTTATTTTTGCAAAGATAGACTGAGATAAGTATATGTCACTTACACTTCCATTATTTTCAGTGTTGCGTGGTACTGGAGGTAACTTCCCATTTTGAGAAGCTGACATGGAAAAAAGGAAAAAAAAAAAAAGAATTCAGTTATCTAGAATTTCTCCCAGAGTATGCAAAAATATAATGTTGTGTTAGATATTTAACTTACCATCTGGTACCTCAGCTGGCTGCAAACTATTCAGCATATTCATGATGAGATCCTGAGAAAATTCTAACAATTAGTAAGAGATTGGCAAATGCAACAAAAGCTTCAACAATGCTATATTACATCTAAAATGCAAATTAAACATGATGTATTCATTATTAAAATTCCATTAAATATAAAGCACCAGATTCAAAGAATTGTTTGAACCTGTTGAAAGGAGGTTTGCTGAAAGAGATTCTGAAGATGAGGCATCAAAAGCGATGCATGAAAATTATTGTTGACAGTTTCCTTAGGAGGCATATTAGAAGGCTGCCACATAAAACATCAAAGCATCAATAACATAACCCAAACATTAGCAGAACATGCACAAGTACTGAAAGTGAAACTAAAAACAGAAGTCGATGGTGATTCTGCCTAGGGACATCTAGTTTAGGTGGCAGTTTCTATTCTTCATAAAATAATGTACAGGACCAGTTGATAATAGGCATGGAAGATATCAAGATCACAAACCATCTGCTTAGATTCAAATATCCAGTCTCCGACGCTGGCAGACTTCCTCAATGGTGACCCCTGAAAATGGCATAGAAACTATATTGAGAAAGAAATAACTCCCAATTACCTGCCTATATGACATCAAGATAGTAATTTGCCAACTTACTTGTGATGATCGTCGGGGAACTGTACATAATGGAATATCCTATTGTAGATAATTAAGTTAGCAACAACAAGATTAAAAAGTGAAGCATCATATGTGCATTTATTTACCTTCACAAGATCCACGTTTTCTGATGTTACAGAAAACCGTCCTTTTATCTGTACCAAATTGGTCTTTGATTTGTCATCCAGAGAATCTCTAAAACCTAGCAACAGCAAGGAAAAGAATAAAACAAATCTCAATTAAATTCATCTCACAGCAGTTTAACTTTTAACTTCCCAAGAGGGCAGTATCTATGAACTGCAATGAGATGAGATGGATAAATTGACTACCTCCAGAGGACTTGATTGGAGCTGATAAACTGTTGGCCGAAGCTCGGTTTGGAAGCATTAGAGGACCACTAAAGCTGGGCGCTCTTCTTACGTGTTGACCTTTCTCAGCTTGCTGGTGATTTTCAATCTCAGACCTGATAACAGAAGAGGGTATCCGGTTTTGAGCAGACAGAGTGATTAACATCTCATTCCCCTTCATAATAAAACTATCAAAAACTGGAAAAATTAATGAATGTAATAAATTCTTATACACCTTTCTAAGTTGCGCACAGGAATTGATTGGCCAAGAACAACACCAGGCATGAGTGGTCCACTTTGAGATTGGCGAGTTTTGCCAGTTTGAGTTCTAATCTTGGAAGTCATCAAATCCTTCTCAGAGCCAGGTGGTGGCAACTCTGTCTTCAGTCCATTCTTCTTGAATCCAGATATCTCATTGTCAGATTCTACTAAATCACTTTCCCAGACCTTGGCATCCTTTAACTGGTGGTATTGTGATGCTGCTCTTGCCTCACCGTTTGTCTGCTCACTGGAATCAGACATTTCAAAGAAAATAAAACATTTTTAGATTGTCTAAAAGACACATTAACTGCAGAATAAACATTTTCCCAATTAAACAAGAGATAAATAAATCTTCAAGGCCAAAAACTACTTGCGAAAGAAGTACCTGCAAATGACATTTGTTGAAATTGACTTTCCAAAAGAAGCATTCCAAGTAGATGAATCCTGCCAGTATAAAAATAATAATAATAATTAATCTAATTTGATTTAAACAGAAATTTCTTTAGAGAATACAAAAACTATAATAGTAAATAGTGGATTCAACTGAGCTCACATGTAATAAGGAGAAAGTACTCTAAGAAGACACATTGAAGGGGGGATACATATAAATGAAATAAATAATTACCTTTCTCTTCAAATTCAAATTTTCACTTTCTTCCTTTGCTTCTTGTATTTCATCTTCATCTTGTACCTGTCACCCAATAGCAGAAATAAGTACCATCCTTTATGTGGATGCCCATGACAAACAGGTGTTTCTGCCGATACATACCAGTGATGCTTGGAATTTCAAATCTTCAATGTCAAAGTTCCAGGCACTAACACCTCGCTGGTACTCACTCTGCACAGTTGCAACAAATGATTAGCACACCGTAAAAAAAAAAGCACTAGAACCCATCATTCTGATTTTCACCAGATAAAGGATTCAAAATTGAAAAATTAACTAGGGCAAATTGAATGTTGCAATCCAAACAGAACTGGAGCACCCTTCATACAAGTAACAGCATCAAATTACACAACATTTTGGAGAACTACTAGATTATCACTTTTCTAAGAATTAATTAGTAATATGTTATTAAGCCATAAAAAGAAGCCCTGCTTTAACCCACCAAAGCGCTCTCTTATTAATTAATAAAATGTGAAGCAGTATCCAAGTGAATTTTCTTTTTTTCCATTTTTTTAACAGAAGAAGGTTGTACAGACCACACTGGTACAGACAATGCTATAGAACAATATGCCAACTAAATGCTAATCAAAGGAACAGAAGATCAAAGAACCAATGTTTCTTCTGATGCTACCTGTGATAATGCTTCCTGTTCTGCAGAAGGCATTTTCTTCAAGGCCAGTTGTGCTGCATCCTTCAACTGTAATTAACCAATAGGAAAATAAGTAATACATATATATATATAAATATATATATATTCATAGTCACATAAGGACACTAAAACGACAAACCTGAAGTGCCTTCACACGATTCCACAGCGGTGGCAAGTCGGCAAAGAGTTTTTTCACGGAAAGTTCTGGAGGCTTTGCATTCTTGAAAAAGGAATGTTTCATCAATTTTTCAGCAGAAGGCCTCTTTGTATGATCTTTCACCAAGCACATTGCAACCATCTCTTTAAAAGACTGTTAACAACTGAGAGTTCTTTACTAATCAATCGCAAAAGAGACAAAATACAGGAATAACAATTCTCAACAACATAAGGCATACAATGTTTTAAAAGAAATCTATCTCTCAAATTTAATAGGAACAAATGCACACACCTTAGAGAACTTTTTGTCACGGTCATAATCAAGTCCAGGAGGCGCATTCTGTATGGTCATCAAGAGGACCTAGAAAGCAAAGGAAGATTAATATATTTGTCCAAAAAATGCTAACCCACCATGTAGTGCATCAAAATGAAGTTCTTTCAGTTGCTTGAGTTCTCACAGTTAGAAAAATGTACCTTCATTGGAGGATACTTTGAGAAAGGTGCATGACCATGAGCCAACTCCAGTGCAGTGATTCCAAATGACCAGATGTCAGCCCTGTTGGTGTAATGTTTTGACAGGTTAGTCAACCAAAGTTTGGCCCAGGCAATTTCTATGCGCTTTATAGTTCACCTATTATGTATTTATAAAACCAAACATGTAATCATTTTCATCATTTAGATAAAACTTCTTTCTTCCCTTTTTTCTTTCATTCTTGCCTTCAGAATTTTCATTTTCTACTGGCTGATAAGTTCTTCCTTTTATAATCTTTCTCATGTGGACAAGCATAAAGCAACAGCTTGATTATGCTTCCAAACGTACAACATAATGAAACATGCAGATTGAGAATATGTGGTTGTTGAGTTCTTACTTGAAATCATATCCACCTCCTGGTTGCAACACTTCTGGAGCCATCCTAAGAACAAAAATTAACGAAACATCAAAATGATTAACCATAATGAAGACATTATTCCTTAACTTCTATTTTTAAATAAAAGAAAAAAGAAAAAAGAAAAAAGAAAAGAAAAGGAAAAGGATGATATTCAACAGGGATATTCTTATTGTACCAGCATGGAGTTCCCACAAATGTATTTCTGGACCTCTGTCTGTCACCTTTGTCAAACATGCAAGCAGAAACACCAAAGTCAGCAAGCTTTACCTCTCCATTGCTGTCAAGTAGTACATTTCCAGCCTGACAAAGAAGGAGGTTAGACAAACTGAAGCTGAAATCACCCACTCAGGATTTGCACAGTTGCTAAAGGGTTTCCATACCTACCCCCTAACTTTCAAAGACTACATATTCTTCCTTGAGTTTTGTTGTCTTATTATGTTGAAACCTCATTAAATATATAATTTCATCACTCTCTCAAGTCCTATAATCCATACTCAGTGAAAATTTAGTAGATAAGTCAATATGCAGCTTTCATCTTCCAACTCTTTCCCCAGACTTGGGGGAAATTCCGAAAAGAAAAAAATAAACACACACACTATAGCAAGTGTCCTAAGCTAAGTGAATCAAAAGAAGTACAAACACTAATCATAAGAAAAAATCTCAAATAAGTTGAACCTTGACATCACGATGGATGTGTCCATGCTGATGGAGGTACTCCAAAGCCTTAAGGGTTTCTTTTAGGATTGACCCAATTGCTGATTCTTCAAACCCATCTGGATATGCTATTTTCATGAGATGTAGACAAGACCCCTCCGCCATGAACGGCATTATCACCCAAAGGTTACGGTCAACCACAAATGAGCAAAATGCTCTAATTACATTAGGGTGATCTATCAAACTCATGGTTTGAGCTTCTCTGCGTATGTCATCCTGCAAAACATACGTGTGTTCATTACTCATCCAAGAGGTGCATTCTGAATACAGTCATGGAAGTGCATATCATGTTTCTGCTGCAAGACATTAGCCTTGCTGACAATAGAAGGTGCATATATTTGCAAAATCTACACTCAATTAACAATAATGAACAGAGTGATAGGTTTTCTATCATGTAAGTGAATGACGAATTTGGAAATACAATCCACCAAAGAATATTGAACGGAGTTGAGTTGTAACATAAATGTCAAACTGTATTTAGTAAGCATAGAAAGCATAGTCATAATGCAATATTAATACTGTAAAATATAGTGCATCTCGAGTTTCAGCAATGGTTCAGATACTCAAATGGGTTCCTATTTTTGGGAGATAGGTATCACATCATATCAGGAACTAAAAGAACAATAGGCAACTAGAAATGAAAAGATTGAGAATTGATCATTTATTTCAGTAAGCATCATTAACATGTACCATGGCAATGCCTCACAATGCCTTCACATACCAAAATTGAGATATCTCAACTTCCATGTTGCTGGTGCCTGACTATGGGAATTTTAGTGTAAAAGAAACTCCTTTAGCACCCAAAATAATTAAATTCATGGTATATTATTATTTTTTACTTATTAGATAGTAGACCACTAACTATACAGGAAATAATTACCATAATGAATTAGTCCAAAACCTTTTGTCAACTTATATAGAACATTGAATATATAAAGGAAACACCTGTAAGGGAAACAAATAATGATTGACCAAATTTCCAATGACTTCTCCTAGAATTTTAATTGAACTGCTAGTTAAATAACCTTTGAATATGCATGGCCCTGTCACCGTGAGTCAAGAAAGATACTCTCTCCAGTTTTAACCATACACTAATAGCTAAAGGAGCAAAAGCATGAAGCAAAAGGAGGTGACAGACTAGCGACAAAGAATAAGCTTTCCGTTGAAACTCATATTGCATGGCACATATAAAGTAGAAAGGAATAGACCATCGTTAGATGTGCACATCACACTTCTTTAACCAAATAAAGTAGACTAGTCATCACTGCATTAACCCGCCATAAACAGTAACACCTTTAGGCTGCACATTCAGACCATTCAAAGACTTAAACTTGAACTCAACCAGAAGAAAGCAAATGAACCATGAAATTGAAGAAATCCGATCTCAGGTCAGAAAAACGCAAGAAGGCACAAAATTTCATGAAGTTCCAAATCGAAAGAACAATCAGATCAATTACAATCAAAACCACATCTAACAATTCTGCTAATGGAGCTTTCACCTCAAGCTCAATTCCAGATAAGCTAAACATCGAGGGCAACATAAATCTAGACAGGTCTCCAAAATACACAAAAACCAGAGGAAAATAAGATTAAACAAACAAAAAGTGTAAAAAAATTGAGAAAAAGACAAACCAAATTGCTATTGCAGCGATCGAGATCCAAACACTTGACCGCCACAACTTCATTAGAAGGAAGATAGATCGCTCTATGCACAGTAGCGCTGGCACCATAACCGACTTCTTCTAGAATCTTATAATCGTTAGGATTTACCGAGAAGTTCCTCTGTCCTCCCCCCATACTCTTTAAAAAAAAAAAAACGGCCGGAAAACCGAAAACCACTGATCGGAGAACCACTCAGCCACCAGTAATCACTATAACCGAAACAATACCAAATGAAGAATCGATTCACCAGTAGACTGCTACAGACCCCTGACAAGTATGAACGTTGAAGTTGATGAAGCAGAAGAAGAGAAGAAGAAAGAAGAAAGAAAAGGCTAATTTTTATTTATTTATTTATTTTCTTCTTCTCTAAAGATGCTCCCAAAAACTAGCGATATTTTTAAGATGTTGGTTTTTTCCTTTTAAAATTTTCCTTTTCCGGTTTTATAATTTTTTATAATTTTAATTTTGGGGAGATGTCTCCGTTGACTACAACCATGAGCAGCGGTTTAGAAACGAGGGGGAAGCAGGAGCAGAGGAGGCGATGACGTGGACGAGGATATGACACGTGGATTAGCATGATAAGGAACCGGCATGGGACCCACTTACACGTGCATTTTCCTTATTTAAGAATATTCTGTCTTTTATATATATATATATTACAATAAAAGTATGTATCTTTACATTATGTTTAATTCTTTTATAAATAAATTTTAAAATTTTAATATCAAAGAGTTTATTTAATTTTGGTAACCATTCAAATAGCACTTCAACTTTTCGCAAATTAACTAATTTAAGATAATTTTATATTTTCATTTATAAATTTTTTAATTTTTTTTATGGATGTTTTTGTATTCAAATTTTTTTAAAGAGTTTTATTTTTAAAAATGTAATTTAAAGAAAAATGAGAAATTTATCAGTATATTTATATATATTAGATATAGTAGATAATAAATATTAGTACTACTACCTACTTTATATAAAATAAATGATTTTTCTTATTTTTTTTTAGAGTATAACATTAAATGAAAAAAAAAGTACGTGCAAAATTTTCGATGAAAGAACAAAAAAAACAAAAATACCCCTAAAAAATATGACTTTTTTTTTAAGTGCAACCTTGAATGAAAAGAAAAAAACTGAGTACAAAACTTGTTTTGTTTTGTCATTAATTATCTTTATTGTCTTTTTTCTAATCTTAACAAATTATTTCGTTTCAACTATAATTTCAATTATTATATAGAAAAACTATAATTTCAATTAAAATTGTTTTTTAGTAAAAGTAAATTAAATAATTATCTACAAAATTAAAGAAATTTCTTTCACTAATGGAAGAAATTTCACAAAAGAAAAAAAGTACTCAAAATAATAATCTAGTGAATCTCAATCTTTTGGAAGAAGCTTTGGTAACCAAGTAGCCAAATCCTAAACATACAACCCAGATTCCAACATCAACAGCCCAATTAACGCCTTCCGTATCCTGTAATACTTCCAAATCGCAATCTCCGCCTTCCGTTGAAATAACAGAGTCGTCGTCGTCGCTGCCGCCGCAGCAACCACTGCACTCGTCGCAGTAACATCGGCTTTCGATTTCTTCCTCTTCTTCTTCTTCACGTTCTGTCTCTTCAGGAATCTCTTCCAATCCTCTAAAATCTCTCACCTTCCTCCTCTTTTCTACTTTCTTATTCATAGATATGTTCTCTCCTCCCTCAACCGCTAAACATATATCAATCTCCCTCAGAAATTCCAACTCACCTTCTTCCAATAAACACTTGCATTCCAATTCCCAATTCTCCCTCTCGCCTTTCCTAATAAATCCTTTCAATAATTTCACATCGGCCAAGTAAATTTCAAACCTAGAACCTTCACTGGCTTTCAATTTTTCTCCGCTGCCGTAGACAGCACCATGTTTCGGAATCAGTTTCTCGGCCGACAGGATCCGGTGCATCGTAATGAAACTCGGCGTATCCGGTCGAACGCTCGATCCATTTATCTCGAGGAAAGATCCGTTAATCCGAGGCAGAAAATGTAAAGTCAATGAATCCGGTAACGCTTTCCGCCGGAAGTTAAATGCGAGATGGAGATAAAATCCTTTGATGGACAAGCGCTCCCGCTCGTTTGGTTGATATCCTCTGCACATTGTACTTACTTTTACTTGATATATCGAAAATCGTGAAGTGAGATTTGTTTATATGTAATTCAGCGTTCATTGGAGACGTCGGTTTTGAACGAGACTGGGGGTGGGAAGCACACGGTTTTTTTTTTTAAGAATAGACAACTCGCCTTTGGAAAAAATAGTAAATGCAATTAATTTTGAGGCCGTACTATCCTCAGCCAGCAGTTTTTGGTTTTGCAGTGTGCGGTACACTTTTTTTTATATAATTATGTGCTTTAATATTAATTATCACCTTATCACACTTATTTATACTATTTTTAGTTTACTTTGATTTTTTTATATATAATTACATATCTTTAATCATCGTATAATTATATGAGTTTTATCTCACACTCTCATTTAAAATAAAATTTTATTTCTTTAAAAAATATTTTTTTTTATTTCTTTTTCCGTGGGCAGGTTTCCATACTACTACCTACTTTACCAAATATAGAGTTTTTTTTTTTTTTTTTTAAAAAAGATGAAGGGATAAGCAACTTGCTTTTATGGACTTGAATCCGTACAATGTGATCATTATGGGCCTTCAGCAATGTAGCAGCCCATTCTCTGTAATGGACCAACTTTGGGCTACCAAAGCAATGTCATCAAAAGTCTCAACCAAACAAAAGCCCATACATAAGTGAAAATTAGTTCTACTGAAAATAAATATCTTGAGTTGAAATATCTATAAATAGAAATAAATTTAAGCCATTAGTTTGTTCCAATGGAAAAGCTATGTGAAGCTATGCAATGTAAGTTGGATAATTCAACATCTATTCTAAGCATTATATAAAAAAAGTGATTTTTTTTTTTAAGTAAAAGTTAAATTCTAGAGACATAATTGAATTTGAATTAAGAGAGTTAAGAGCTTTATATAAGTTGCAATTCTCCAATTTTTTAATATTGTTTATTGAGAAGATTTAAATTTGAATCATGTTTAGTGCAAAAGTATTGGAGAATATATATTTGATATCCAAAATGAATTAAAATTCTTGAAGTCAAAGAAAAATCAAGTTGATGCTATAAATATTTGTAACTAAATTATGTTTACTTAGTTGTCAATGACATGTACTTAACTAACCTTATTAGACTCGAAATTAATATTCATAATAAATCTTTAAGTACAACTAGCTCATTCCCCCTTTTCTTTTAATGTTTAAATGATCCAATTGAATGTTATTGACCAACCACTTAATTTTGATATGGGATTATTCATATATATATATATATATATCAAATTTGGAATTGAATATCTCACTGCACGTTCCTTCCCATTATTACAATGCATGTGAAAGATCCATACGGACTGATCTCCCATTCTTCTATATATATATATATAATATATATATATATATGTATATGAACACAAGGAATTGAAATAGTTCGGTAATGGAATAGAAGTTGCCCCTAATTCACGGCAGGTCTGTGCCTAAATATCATTACCGTATAGATACGTATATATGAAATTCAAGAATATTTTTTTTATATATACATAATAATTGAATATTTTTATTTTTGATATTTTTATTGACTAATTAATATATGTATATATATAAAAGAAACTATTTTTAAGATTATAATATTTGATATTGTGATTCTAAAAATTACAATGAGAATATTATACATGTTCTAGATTATTAATAAGAAACTTTTAATAATGTAAGAGAATTGGTATAAAAGTGGTACAGATGTCCTTTTCCAAGACTTTGATTATGCATTATTTTTGGCTAAGCCAAAAGATTTGACAAAGGAATCAAAGGTTCTTGTCTTAGTGCCAAAGAAAATCTCATAATTATCCCCCGCAACCATGCATTAAGATTTTTTTTTTTTTTTCCCAAAACAAATCTAAACTAAAACAACTTTACATATATATATATATAGATAGATAGATATAGATATAGATATTAGTATGGCATCAATTACAGAGGGTCAAAATCCATCAATCAACTTGAAAACAAACAAGAACATAATTTCTGCACCATAAGTCAAAAGTACGACGAATTAAGAGTCACATATCAAAGGAAAAAAACAAAAGCATCAACTCAGTCATGTCTTTTAGAATATATATAGATATATATGCAAACATTAACCACACGCCCATCATATATATATATATATATATATATAAAGAACAAGGTAATTATGAGAACTCCATTACATAGCTCTTTAACTTCTCTACCCTAAAAATGAATCTAATACTGGAATGAAATATCATCATCATCACCATCACCATTAATGGAAGAATAGATTCAAGATTTTATTTTGCTGTTAAAATATCTTTTCTTTTTCTTTGTTTTCAAGAAAACAGTGAGAATCTATATGACCCATTTATCCAATGAAAAGAAATATGCATCAATGGTGTTCATTCTCCACTTATCTTTTTCAACTTTTCTTTTCTTTCAGCAGTATGAGATGCTATTGAGAGAAAACTTCCAAAACACCATGATATGTGTAGGTTTGTTTCCGGACGTAGGTCAATTTCTAACCACACACATACACACCTTGACATTGCCTAACTTTGTGAATGGAAAATCTTCCCTTCTCCAACATTATCTTAACCAAACGATATACATATATATCTTCAACTTTCTACATACCAAAATTTTTACTAGTCAACCCTAAATAATATGTTAATTAATGGAAAGTGGAATATTATAATTTTGAAAGTCACCTTTTTATTAAGCAAAGTATTGTAGTTACGACTTTTAAATTAGTAATATGATTATCAATTTGATATAATTAAAATCGATTTTTGAACTATTTATATTATAAAGATCGTATCTTTATATACTTAAGATATGAAAACCTATTCATTTATATATATATTACTACTGTGAATAGTATATATATAGTACAGTGTAGTAGTAGTAGTTTATACTCTATGGTTTATGTTTCTTCAACTCAATTAAAGAGATTAGGGGCAATATTTAATCTTAGTTTGCAAGTTGTACTAAGAGTGTATTTAAATAAAGATGGAGGAAACTTTGAAAACCATACGGAAACAGATGGGAAAGTAGACATAACCCATATGGTCCTTTTGGAATTGGTCACTTCTCTGTAAAAAAAATTAAATAAAAATTGTTTCTTTTTCAATCTTTCTTTTTTAAGGTTTAGTTTCTCCCAAGGTCAGACTTCTTCATTTATGTTATTTTATAGTTTTTGCATGTACTAATACTTTTATATATATATACATACATACAGAAGAATCATTATTACTCCAGTGGAGATCGGAGAAGCCATGAATACTAATGGAAGAGGAGAAAAAGCAGAGCATGAGATGAAAGAGATCATACAGAAAGATGAAGAAGAAGAAGATGAACAAGCAGTGCAGAGATTATCAACGGCTGCTAATAAGAGAATTCAACCATGGACGAAGCAGATTACTTTGAGAGGAGTCATTGCTAGCATAGTCATAGGTTGCATCTACAGCATCATACTAATGAAACTAAACCTCACCACAGGAATTAATCCTAACCTCAATGTTGCTGCAGCTCTTCTTGCTTACCTTATAATTCAAACATGGACCAAATTCCTTAAAAAAATTGGAATGTCTTCTTCTTCTTCAGTTCCATTTACTCAGCAAGAAAACACCATGATTCAGACTTGTGCTGTTGCTTGTTACACCATTGCAATGAGTGGTGGATTTGGTTCTTATCTTTTAGCCATGAACAAGAAAACATATCTGCAAACAGGGGTTGAAACATTGGGAAATCCTCCAGGGAGTTATAAAGAACCAGGGATCGGTTGGATGACTGCTTTTCTGTTTCTGGTTTGCTTTACTGGTCTCTTTGTTTTAATTCCACTCAGAAAGGTACTAATTTATCTTTAATTTTTGTTTTTTGGACTTGGGTTTTTGTGCTTTATGTATATGGACCACAATATATATATATATATACATTGGCAGCAGTGATTTGAGTTTTTTTCTTATTGGTCAACAGATCTTGATTGTTGACTACAAACTCACTTTTCCTACTGGCATGGCTACTGCAATTCTTATTCATGGATTTCATACAAGGGGTGACCAGATAACTAAGTAAAAATCTTTTCTTGATTGTATTTTGATTCTTGAAATAAATATGTTATGTTAATGTTAATGTTTTTGGTACAGAAAGCAAGTAAAGGGATTCACAAAGTTCTTTACTTTAAGCTTTGTATGGGGATTCTTCCAGTGGTTTTACACAGGAAGTAGTGGTGAATGTGGATTCAAGCAGTTTCCTACATTTGGATTGCAAGCTTTGAAGCAAACGTACGTAATATATACACATATAATATTGGATAATTAACTTAATATATATAATTGCTTGCTAATCAATTCATTGATGGAAATCTGCAGATTCTACTTTGATTTCAGCTTGACATATGTGGGAACTGGTATGATATGTCCACACATTGTTAACTTGTCCATGCTTCTTGGAGCTGTGGTTTCATGGGGTTTGTTGTGGCCACTCACTGAAAAGCAGAAAGGACACTGGTTTCCTGCTAATATACCAGAGAACAGTATGAAGAGCTTAAATGGTTACAAGGTTTCAATCTTTTTCTTTTTAGCCCTAAATTAAACAGGTTTTCTGCAGGCAATTAATTGATCAAATTACTTGATGATGTTTTCATGGCAGGTATTTATTCCCATTGCTCTTCTCCTTGGTGATGGATTATACAGTTTTGTCAAGATTACGGGTATAACCCTGATAAACTTATATGCCAGATTCAAGAACAGAAAACAGAGTTTAGGTATTATAGATCAAGTCTTTTTTAAATTGCACATTTACATTATATATATATATGTATGTATTGTTTAATTTCTGTGTATTTTTTTTGGTTAAAAAATTTCAGGGAAGAAAACAGATGATCATGGTGATGAGAAAACACTGGATGAAGTATTTGTAAGAGAAAGTATTCCTTTTTGGATATCAGCAGTTGGTTATATTTTCTTTGCTTGTGTAGCAGCCATAGCCATTCCTTACATATTTCCACAGCTCAAATGGTACTTTGTGGTTATGGCTTATCTTTTTGCTCCGGCTTTAGCTTTCTGCAACGCTTATGGAGCTGGTTTGACGGATATAAACATGGCGTATAACTACGGTAAAGTTGGACTCTTTATCATCGCTGCATTAGCAGGGAAAGAACACGGTGTCGTTGCGGGACTAGCAGGATGTGGGATAGTGAAGTCAGTGATTTCCGTTTCTTGTGTTCTGATGCAAGATTTCAAGACGGGTCATTTAACGTTCAGTTCTCCGAGGGCTATGTTTGTCAGTCAGGTCATCGGACGGCGATTGGTTGTGTGGTGGCGCCGCTTAGTTTCTTCTTGTTTTACAAGGCGTTTGATATTGGGAATCCGCTTGGAGAATATAAAGCTCCGTATGCTATAATATATAGAAACATGGCGGTTCTTGGTGTTCAGGGCTTCTCTGCTCTTCCTGAACATTGTTTGCATCTCTGCTATGGCTTCTTTGCGTTTGCAGTTGGCGTTAACTTTGTGAAAGATCTTTCGCCCACTAAGATTGGGAAATGGATGCCTTTACCAATGGCTATGGCGTTGCCGTTCTTGATTGGGGCTTATGTTGCCATTGATATGTGTATAGGAAGTTTGATTGTGCTGGTATGGCACAAACTCAATTCCAAGAAAGCTGAATTGAATGTTTGCGCCGGTTGCTTCGGCATTGATATGCGGTGAAGGATTGTGGATACTTCCTGCATCAATTCTTGCTTTGGCTAAAATCAATCCACCCATTTGCATGAAGTTCTCCGGGTCTAAATAGGTATTACTGCAGTAAACGTTAATTTTTCTTTACCTTTACTTTAATGTAATCATTATTCTATAATTAGAAGGGATTTGAAAAATAAGATGGGGACGATGACCATGTAATGTGATTTTGTACCTTAGAAAAGAAGACAAAGTGTCTCTTTTCTACAGAGATGGCCGTGGTGTGCGGCTGACTAAGGGTTCTTGGTCAATGTATTTAGTGGTTTTATTTTATTAATATACATACACCGTATATTTATTTATAAGACAACTCAAGTTGAAAATATGGTATAAGTTATAAAAGGACTATAATGTTTTACCAGAGAAGGAAATCTGTATGTCAAGTTAAATCTCTAACAATGATAAAAGTCAAAACAAATATGATCAGACAACAATCATGGGCAGACCTATAACTAAAGACTTTTCCAGCAGAAAGATATTGGAAATCTCCCATTAACCATTTACAGGTAAAAAGAAGAGCTTCATGAAGTTATTATACCGGCTAAAACATCACCCTTTCCCCTTGCATGGATTGTGTAGACTAGCCGAATTGCATCAAGCCATCCATCCAAAGCTTCCCATGAATCAGCAATCTGAATGAAGTAAAGATTTTAAATGTTTTAATCAGTTGTGTTGCATGTTCAATTATTTTTCACTTAAAAATGGAGAGGAAAAGCATGGCTGACAATGAAAGTAATGGAGAAAAAGGCTTTTCCTTACCAAGAAAATGGGTCCGTGAATTGTGTCAATTGAAAGGCCAGCACCAGGTGGTAGTGTAAGATCAGCACAAGCTGATACAGAGATGATATTCGGAACATCAATTCTAATTGCTTGTTTGCTAGCACTTGTAGAGTCCCCAGATTTTGAAGAGAGGTTCTGGTAGTGTCTTGGGTCTACTTTTACCATCTGCGGGGAATTAAAAAGCCAAATAAATAAGCATTTGAAGAACAGATTAACAGTAGCTTTCACATCGATAGTATTGGCTTTTTCCTTCCGAAATGTGATGAATGCACAGAATTTAGACTACAGACGAAGCAACACTAAAGAAGGAGTTTTAAACGGCTGGTATTAGAGAGTACATCACCATGAAAATGTTGATTCATCATTCCAAAAAGAATCAGAAGAAAAAAGTAACTCAAAATATCTACAGAAAATATGAAGAAGAGTAGAAGAGAAAAGGAACATCATGTGATTCAGTCAAGAGTATTCTTTGATTCAAAGATCACTTTAACCACACTTAATACCTTGAAAAATCAGAATATAACATGCTAGGTGTCATCTAGGGATAATTATAGGACTATTAGTAAGCATTAAATGTCTCATTTAAGCTAATCATGAGGTTGGCATGTGAAGAGTAGCTAGTAGTATGAAAATAACTATCTCAACCTGTTGAAGCGCTTCATGATTTAGGAAAAACTCAGTACGCTTCCAATCACCATGAGGTGCAATTGGATTTCCAGCAGGAGGTGCAGTCAGAAATCCAACCTTCAGGAAAGGTAGAGGTAGCTGCAAAAATGGAAGTGACATAAAATTTAATGTCTCCACAAGAGACAGGAGGTAGAAGAGAAATATTAAAATCATTCCTCCACCTTTTTTTTTCGTGTTTTCATATGGAAATAATTATCTGTCTTAGCAGATAGAGAGGTCAGCAAAACAAAAAAAAAAATTGGTATGAAAAGATTGGCCACATTTTAGTAAATTCAGCACCAAATAGATGGAAAAGTAATAATCTCAAAAGATTTCCATGTTCATGCAATCAAATTAAAGAAACGAGTAGCTAAGTTTTCAGAAAAGGCTTCTAGTGAAGCTTGATACTGCTACACTGTTTTTGTGGCCATTCTTTAGCAAGAGTTAAAACCAATTGAAGAAAGAAAATCAAGAGTCTGATGGTTTATATCAGGACTTTTGGAAAGATAACATGACAGAATATTCAAACCCAACCATATTTTTTCCCACCCTAAGGACCCCTTGCCTACCAATTACTTAATGAAAATTGTGGGAAATTTTCATCCCATTTCAATGCTGGCCACAGTACAAGATATAATAACCATGAGATGTCGAAGATCATGATGTGGCCCAATCCTTTCAACTAATAAACACAGGGGGAGAAGTATACACCAACTAGTGCTAATTTGGGGTCTGCACAAGCAGAAAATTCAGTTTACAATAAAAAAGATCACAAAGAAAATAACTAACCTATCTATGTCGTAATACTCACCATAGAACGTACGAGCTTTAAGGCACTTGTATATACCTATGTCAAAAAACCAAAGAAACAAAATCAATTCCTGCAAACTAAAGGGAAAGGGTAAAGAGGTTGAGCAGGAAAAAGAAAAAAAAAAATTGGCTCCCAAAGGCATTTATTAACTGCTCTAGCAACAACACTTAAAAGAATAATATCCCCACAAAGAAAAAGGGCGTATAAGAATTTGGAAGTATAACGTACAAACAGCTAAATTATATGATTAATAAATAACAAAAAATACCGAGTAATTTGGCTTTAGTGCATGTGCAGCAGCTATGTAGATAGCTGACTGGCTATATAGCTCATTTGGCGAGACATCTTTTGCACTAATTGCTCCTCCTGCTCTAGACATGTCCTCTGCTAACCCGTACTGCAAAAAACACATGATGGACCATGTGAAACTTTGTTTGGATGGATTAATATACCATTAAAGTAGAAAAGGAGTATCCACATGCTTAACCAACCAGAACAGTGCCAAGGTTGTAAATTGCCCTATGGAAGTCAAATTGTAATTGTATTGCTGAACGGAACTGCATTAAAATGCAAGAGGAATTAAATCAGTAGGAGAAATAGAGGTGGTCATAGTAAAGAACTGAATAAGATTTAATATCAAACCACTATTAATTGGTTCATGGGTATATCTGCATCATAAGGTTACCTTGCTAATTGCTGTTCTCACTATACTTTGCTTTTCACGGGCAGGTACAATGGCACTCAGCTCCTGAAAAGTATAGAAAAATTAGTCGTCATCCTATCTATGGGCTCAATAATGTATGCTAAGGATATATGAAGTTTCAGATCATCCTTATGTAGAATGCTAAAAGAGTTCTAGAATGCTCTATTTGAAGCAAAAGTAAAAGCACCTGCAAAGCAAGACCCCAGTTGTTAAGTGCCTGCAAAAGAGAATTTGATGAAATTAGATAGGAAAACATGAAAACTGAGTATATTACCAGACTGAGCTGGTCATGTGTGTATGTGCAAAAAGAGAGGTCAAGGTACACATGGTACCAAAAGAAGAGGAATAAGAGCAAAATACTGCAAAAAAAAAAAAAAAAAAAAATGTATCCGATATATATTAATTTTGTGAAATAGGAATGTCAAGATTAGCATGAAAATTCTGCAAATTATAGGAGCAGCCTGCCCGTGAGTAGCAACCACAAGATTACAGCAATGTTTTCCCCTTTTCTGTACCATTTGAGCTACACTCCCCACCAACACTAGAACTTCTGACAGTGAATGGAGAAATTTCAAGACAATTTTGCAGGATAAGCAAATGCCATAGTGAAATGACTATTACAAGGAAGAATAGAGCTCCATAAAAATCATGTCGCTCTTAATAAGATATTAAAGAACAAATTTGTGGTCCGTAGAAAATGTTGTCCTAGTTAGAGCAGAACTGGGGAAGCATGAGTCAACCCAAGATATAAGAAATATTACCTGGGGACTGTTCCAATTGAGTTGAACAGCCTTTTCATAGTTCTTTGTTGCCTGCAATGAAGGAGAACAGAGACTGTGAGCATGGTGTGTCTATTTTTCCAAGTTACAGCATAGTCATCATGTTATTACCACAATGATCAAAGGACCAGTCATAATTAATCAGATTTTAATAGAAGATGACATGACCAGAAATTGAAGAAGAGCTTAAAATAGAAAGCCATAAAAAGGGTGAAAAAAGTGTGAAGGTCAAATTACAAAATAAATAGAATTCTCCTGGAAATTTTGAAATAGATACAGTTTGACAGCAAAAGAAAAAGTAAGGTTCAGATATTTAATACAAGACAGTTAGAATTAGAAAAATGAAAAACAGCTACAAGGTCAACCTGTTTCCAGAATTCCTCAGCTTCCTTTGTTCGACCCCGGATCTTTGCCCGATCAGAGATTGCTATAGCCCAATTATAATAAGCCTGACATTTGATGGATAAAGATTCATGTTCACACAAAACCTTATACTGTCAAATTGATCCACAACCAAAGACAAATGAATTTATCTATATTATACCCATCAAAATTAAAATGTAAAAGGTGGGGAGGACATGGATGGGGGAAGATACAACAGCTTTATAATGATACTTTTAATTTCCAGACAAATATTTCTTTGAGAAAAATTAGCATTCCAATACTTTCGTTTTGGCAGCACAAGCTACAATATATATGAAACACCCAATGAAATAAAAACAACAAAAAACTACATACATCATTCAGTGTAGGGCAAAGACGGGTGGCTTCTTCATATTTTCGACATGCCTCTTCAAGCAATGCATCTTTTGAAGGAGAATCAGAATCTGAGCTAACATTATCTGCACTTTCCTGCAAGCAAGAAAAATCTGGTATGTTACAATATCCTAAAGCAGAGGGTTCTTTAAAATACATATTGTCAGAGGAACATCCCAAGTTCATAAGTATAGTATATGTTGGAATCTGAGCATCCAACAATCTGTTGGGGTGCCAAGATCAACTAAAGTGATTTAGATGTTCCCTATGTTCATAATGCAACTAAACATTGAAGAGTCAAGGAACTGAATATCAGAAACAACAACTCTGAGAGAGGAAGAATGAAAAGCATAAAGGTATTCCTAAAATATAAATGCTAAACATATGGTGTTTCCATATCAAACAGGGCAGACCTGAAGAACCAATGCCCAATTGTAGAGTGCATCATAATCTGCTGGATTTCTCTCTAGCGCACTGGCATACCTGCACAAGAACACCAAGAGTTCTTCAAAATGTATGCTTGTTTTCATCAGAGATTCACAAATAGCTTCAAAAGGAAAAATCTATCCAGGTATTTCTTTTAGATAAATGGGGATTATATTGCCAACTAAACTGTTTTTAGATAAATTTTGATGTGTTAAGGAGATGCTTTACTCAGAGAATACATCTGGATATTATATGTTATTTATTTGCATCCCTCCACCTGAATAGAATATTCAATCAAACTTTATTTCTCTCTCGTAAAAGAAAAGGGGAGAGGAAAGAAAGAAAGAAAAAACCCCTTTATGCCATTGAAGCAGCTCATCATAATTAAAAACAACAAAACATTAAGTAATCTAATGGACAGTCTACCTCTTGGCTGCAAATGTCAGAATGCGTTGGCGAGATCGACCTTCTTCGTCAGCACTTGTCACACTATCAAGCAATTCCATTGCAGCATTACTCTGCTGATTATCGTGCTTTTCAGTGCTCTGCTGACTGTAGTAATTCAAAATTGCAAGAGACAAGAAAGTCCAATAAGAAATAATGGATGGGACTCACAATTGTAGGAATGATACCTATAATTAGAATTGTTTTCATGGGTGATGTCTAGATGACTTGCTTAATATTCTCTTTCATTCCATATACCCTACACCAGATGGTGTGCACGTTAATGGAAATTAAGCAACTTTGAATATCTAGACACAGCTCCTTGCAGGAGCACTTCAAGATCAATTTTTTTTTTTTTTTTGGTTGAATAAATCAGATCAAACTCAGCTAATCCTAAATCAAAAGTAACAGAATCACCAATGTTAGTGTCACATTTCAAACATCCTCTAGAGGCTGTAAGAAACTCTGTTATTTCTACAAGGATATCATGCAACATGGTATTTCAAGAATGCATAAGTTTCTACAATAAAATACAATCATTCAACTGCAATTTTCCAATGGTATAAGAACCGGAAAAATCCAAATGATTGCAACATTTTTATCCTAGAAAATTCAATGCTGTAATAGAAAATTCATCATCAATTGCTCTAGCTGAACGTCAATCTTAAATTTTCTTTTTTTTTTTTCAGTAAAAATAAATAAATAAAATGAAGATCTCATTAATAAACATACCTCTGAGGAATTCCGGCCTCTCTGTTATCAGATTCAGCATCTTCATTAGCTCCACCATTCTTCAACTCATTCAACAATTCTCTCATCGTAAACGTTCGGTTACCTTCACCGTTATTAAGCTTCGAATTGCTCTCGGCATCATTGTTTTCCACCTTCGCGGCACCAGATTCAACAGTTCCCGGATCCAAATCTCGCGCTTCATCAATTGATTTGAACTTTCATCCGCTATCGTAATCTCAGCCTCAACTGACTGTTCCTGATTCGGTAGACTTACATTCTCCTCTACAATTTCACTTTTCACCACATTCGCCGATTCCTGCTCAATGCCCTCGGAATCCAGATTAGTAGGTGGAGCCGCGCAGCAACCTCCACAGGCTGTTCTTCAGATTGAGTAGCTTCGTTATGTGATTCCGCTTGTTCAGCCGAAGACGTCGACATCGTGAGTGAAGACGACGTTAGTTCTATGAAAATAAAAGAAGCTGAGGTGTAGCCCCCGTACCAGAGGAGAGATCTACAACACTTGCTTGACTGACGGAACCGGTAGACGTTCCGATTTCTTTAGTACTTACAGACGGCCATTTCCATCTTGAAGAGTAAACAAGATCTTGGCTTTGAGAAGGGATCGCAAAAGTAGTCAATTCCCATATTCCTTCTTCTTATTCCTTTTTTTAATTTCCTTTTTACTTTTTTAAATATGTTCATTAAACCTTTTTCCGACCATTAAAAAGAAATTTAAAGTGCAAGAGTATTCTTTCAAAATGGAAACTAAAACAAATTATACATACATATATATATATATATATATATATATATATAATTATGAGTAAATCGCATTTGATGTAACATCATAAGGGAAAGAGATTTCTCATTGATATTCGATAAATAAATATACATATATATATATATATTAGCTATACAAGAAAGTTAAGGGACAAAATTGGAGAAGAGATGGGGGCAAAGAATGAAAGCAGAGACAAGTAAAGTTATAATAGTTCTAAAAGCAAATAACATATTCATGTCGCCACTTCACTCAGAGAGCCCAGAGTGCGGGCAAATAAACCACTAGCACTTGCCTATTTCAGTGCTAGTTCCACCAAGTAATTGACTTGAGAGGAAAACAACCCCTAAATTAGGGTTGGGTGTTTTCCCCAGTCAAATGTAGTGGTAGTGGTAGTAGTAGTAACCAAAAACACAAAAATGAACTTTGACAGGGTGATAAAAAAGGAGGAACAGGGAAAGACAAAAATGGTGAAAGAAAAATAAAAAGATATATGTAATCAACCAAGTGGGAAGCAGAACCATAAAAAAGATTGCTTTTTTATGTTTATTTTGCTCTAAATTTTGTCATGGAGAGAAACCACCAAGTCATGTGCATCATCTAAAAGCTTCCAAACATCAAGATGTCCAGCCATGCTATTGCATTCCTTCATTATCTCGTCCATGCTGCTGTATTTCTCTATAATCAGCTTCCTTCTTTGCAATACACAGGCTGCTATGGCGTACAGTAGTAGGTCATCTGTTGGAGGGGCTCTTAACCTCATCTTTCTCCAGGCAGATTTTTCTATTCCGGCCCTGATTGCTGCTTGATCTGCCCACATTACCTCCCAAAGGCACAGTGTCTGTTCAAAATCCAGTTCTCTTCTGAATAAGACGACCACCATTCGGTACACGAAAAAGCAATCCTCTGCCTCCAGCTTTTCCAGATGCCTGTATAGATGCGAATCCTTGCCTTTTATGATTTTTGATACTATGCTCAATTGTC
This sequence comes from Asclepias syriaca, assembly GCA_027405835.1. Classification (NCBI taxonomy): domain Eukaryota; kingdom Viridiplantae; phylum Streptophyta; class Magnoliopsida; order Gentianales; family Apocynaceae; genus Asclepias; species Asclepias syriaca. The sequence goes on along the minus strand of CM049929.1, from coordinate 738,716 downwards.
TCTGAATTCCAACCTCATCAAGTCGAAAATTATGTCGAGCTTTTCGCATGAAGCCCACAAAACACCAGAAGGCTTCATCATCATCCTCAATCACTGATACAATGGGGGAAAGCAAATCACTCATTCCCTGGCAGTAGCCAATCTCGGAATCATACACTGCATAGGCTTCGAGGATTGCCACCAGACGAGCAGCATGAAACATCCTGCTAGGCTCTAGATGATCATAATCCTTCAGTCCGACAGTCTCAGCCAATTGTCTTGCTTTGAGCGTGGAGACTGAAGCCTGAGAAGGCGAATAAATAGTCCATTCACCATTAGCACGAATGGCATCAAGGCGGATGATCCTTTGCCACGACACAAAATTTTCAGAATGGGATTCCAAGAAACTATCTGCCTTGTCAAGATTAAAGTCAGAATCCTCAATGACATCATCTTCTTCTGTTCCTTCTGGGGCAAGGAAAGGCTGGGTTTCCTCCTCAGCCTCATCAAAAGAATCTGAATCCGATGACTCAGTTTCCGGTTCAGAGATATTGTCATTGGTGACTCCACTTCCACCACTCTCCAGCTCCGCTGATGTGTTTGCAGATTGAGCATTAGAGCTAGTCAAAGTTCTGTTACAGTCCTCACATGGGACTACTCCCTCGATAGAAAGGGAACCCCCAGAACTAATAACTTCTTCTAAACCAGAAGAGTCTGCAACTTGACTAAGATAGCCCGAGTCCCCATTACTGTCATTCCCGGATGTTTCCTTTAACTTAAAACTCTTCACACCATATTTTAAAATTTTAAAACACCGTTTACGCAGGCTAACATACTCTTTTCTGCAAAATCAAAATAATAATAATAAGAAAAAGATAATTGATGATGCCAGAAATAATATGAGAAAGAATCATGCATTATTGTGCATCTATTATAAATCTCAATTGACATGAAAAAATACCTTTTTCGAGCTTTAATAGCAGATCTTTCCTCCTTAGTACTCTTCACATCATAACTGTAACAACAGAGTAATCAATTGAAGTAATTACAACATTATATGTATATATAAGGGGGAAAAAAGATGCAGTATGAGATAATGCAGTATTGCATAATGAAAAATGCAAGAAGCACACTTATAAATATAAAAATGTCTAAAAGGATGCTGATGTGACATACAGCCCATATAGATTTATTAAAGCATTCAACAGCCACTACATATCGAAGCATCTTCCAAACTGGTTCATCATTTTATACAGCGTTTCGCTACACGTGTACAACCATCTTACTTTTTATGTGTACAAATCACTATTCTCCATTACATATTTAACAAAATGAACAGAGTTAAAGAATTTCCAACCATCTACACCATCACAAGGTCTAGGGACTGCTAGAAAACCACTTTGTGGACCACTTATGTGATTTCTACAGATACAAACTAGAAGACTGAAACACAGCAGTATTTTAATCAAAAGAAATGAAACCCCATAATCCATCAAAACCTTTAAACTATCAAGAAAAAGAAACTTGACGCCCAAACATTTAGCCAGAAGAATATAGATTTTACAGTCGAGCTTAGTCCGGGAGAAAAAAATACACGGAAAATACCCTAGACATGCAAAGCGAGAAATATGCATGTAAACTACTTAGATTATAAAGGTCTATCCCACATTGATGTGACATCCATAAAAGATATGCAAAAGGCTTATTGGAGTAGAACTTGGCGATGAGCCAATGATGGCTCTTCTTCAAACTTTGTTATTAGAAGTTACCATAAGTAGCTTAATTTGCAGAATAGAACAGAGAATTGAAAGAAAATGCATCAGGCAATTAAGAAATCATAAGCCTTCATCCAATAACGAGCAAGAAAAGAAAATTGACAAGAATCATTAGTAGAAAACACCAAATGAAGACAATGATTCTAACCAAATATAACAGCAAGAAGTAGAAGCCTAACGCTTGAATCCTAGGAAAAAGATACAGATATAGATGTGTGCTGAGAATTAGGTCCTTACACTCCAAGAAGGAAAGGCCAGACTTCTGCTCGTATACTTGGATCAACACCCTGCTCAAACATGAGCGAGTTAGAAAAACAGATATTGAAAAAGTGTAATTCAATATATTAATGGAAAAGAAGACCATTATATACTTATTTGAAATAGAATATTGCAAGAGTACAGAGACTTGTGCAAAATAACATTCAAAGACATACCCCACTGCGAACTTTTTTCAAAAACTTGACTCCCCCGTCAGAGAGCCTTCCATCTGTATCAAAAAAACTCTTCCACTGTTTTGGAAGTAAAGCATTTTTCCTTCTCCTCTTAGACCATGGTGATTTAAGGTTACCCCTGATAAGAAAAACACAAAGTGCGTCATTACAACTGCAAAAATAGGAGTACTTAGTATAGAGCTGCTCAAATAAATCAAAGAAATCTTATACTCAACGAAACCAAAAGATAAAGAAAAAGCAAGGTTTGATCCGATTCAGAAAATATAATAGGTCTCAAAAAGTTTCCAATCAAAGATGCAAACTTTACTATAATCAAAATGACCCAGAAAACTAATTCTAATGGCAAGTCCCAAATAGAATGTCCAAATGAATTTAATAAGAACGATCATAGATTAAGGAAACCCATCAATTTTCTAACAGTTAATTAACATAAGACCAAATATCCAACCCCATCAGCTATATTAGCTATCTAGTAGCAAGAAGTTTTCATAACTATCGTACCCGTACGGAATAGCAAGAGAAGATAGATCGTGAGAGAAGCATCCTAAAATCCGGATTCCAGCCAAAAAAAATTAAAAAAGGAAGAATGAAAGAAAAAAGGAGGGGAGAAATTTAACATACACGGATGAAGGAAATTAAGAGGTAAGGAAAGCGAGGAAAAAAATTATCAAGAAACAAAAAGGAAACAAAGGGAAATGAGAAAAAGTGCGAGGAAACTGACCTATCAGCGGAAACTGGTGAAGAGGACGACGAAGAAGATGGGGAAGAAACAACTAATAAAACAGATCTTAAGTGTATCCAGGCGGAAGAAGACGGCATCGACGGCCGTGAAGAAGGAGATTTATTTGAAGGAGACGAGGAGGATGCAAGTGAAGTGTGACTCCGTCGCAGTGCCTTCATGAGTTTTTTCTCTTGCATCAATATCTATTTGTAATTAATTATCTATGTATATCTTCAGACAAAGCATCAATCAGATCAAACAGATCGAGTACTTTTCCCTGTTTTCTATGGTTTTTAATATTGAATTGGGGAAAATGGAGATGAAGGTGATTTGGAAGAAATCCAAAAAATTAAAAAAACAAAAAAATAAAATAAAAAGAAGAAAAAAGAGAGAGAAACCTTAATCAGAAGTTTTCATTTATCTCTTTTTACCTACGCGAATAGACGACGGTGGCGGCCAAGGCAAGACCGGCCACGGCCGTCACAGCGACAGCTACACCAACATTAGAAGATTGCAATCCACTGGAAGAAAGCGAAGATCCTCCAGAAGAACCGGTATAACCTCCCCCTCGTCCTCCTCCCCCAATGTTTCCACCACCTGCCTCTGCACAAATACCGTTGATACCTCCTCTCCGACGACCATCACCACCGGAGAAGAAATCAAACATGAAAAAGAAGAGAGAGAACCCCAGCAGTGCCCTTTTCACTGTTCTCCTCTCCTCTTCCCCTTTCTGTTTTTTTTCTTCTTCCTCTGTGTTCTTCCCTCCTCCTCCTCGTTCCCTCAAAATCCTGTTGAATGCCCACACCACCATTACCATCCAACTCTTTTAACTGCTTTTTTTCACTTTCTCCTTTTTCTTCTCAACCCCTTCTTTTTTTCAATTTTTTTTAATCAGAAATTTGACTCATAATTAATAATTAGTGACGAACCACACTCCTATTCCTATCTTATTATTACCATTAACCACCATTTACTAATTTTAAGATTATCCTTTTATTTTATACTACTTAAAAATAAAATAAAATAAAGTGATTCCAAAGCCCCCTTAGTAGGGCCTTCTTCCAACATTGTTTTTTGGGCCCAATTCATGTTTTTTTATAATAATCTATTGGTCAAATTTATTGGGCCCAAAGTAACTAAAAAAATATTGGTTAAAATAAAAAGAATTTAATTTTTTGTGATTGAAAAAATTTAAGTGTTGGGTGAAGGAGAATTTTAAAAAATTTAAAAGACTAATTTGTACTTAATACTAAATGTGTTAGTTAGTTTGGTAAATAAATGTATTATATTTTGTTTGTTTCTTATGGATAATGGAGTGGTAAGGGGTACTATTGGAAAAAGATTATGGGACATGATGATTGTGATAGGAGCAAAGTAACTACTACTTTTGTACTATAAGCATTAGAATTACAAAAGTACCATCACACTTCCTTTCTTTAGCCCTTTTTCTTTATATACATACATATATATATATATATGTATGTATACACTTTATGTGGGGGGGGGGGGGGGGGGTGGATATGATGGAGTAAAGAAAACTTGGTTTGAAGATATAGTCAAGGATATGAAGGTTTCAATTGGAGAGGAAACCAAAATATGTATGGGATATAATGTTGACTAGAATGATTTTGGTACTTATTTTCTAAAGAGAAAAGAAAATGGCAACATTTTTTTTTTTTTCTTCACAAACTTTAATTGAAAATTTTGATTATTATTGTTATATTATTCACTTTTGCATTGTAAAGGTAGCCAAAATGATCTTCTTTTATTTTTTTTCTCCTCTGAAAAAGGTAAAGCTGGTATCAAAACTTTGAGCTCTATTATTCATTCCCAAGTCCCAACCCGTACTACCATTTACAATAATTTGAATATGAATAGTATATTATATTACTTTTAATGAAAAATATAGACATAATAATAGTACATTTTTTTAATTAATAATAAATATTTAATCACATCAGATTTTCTATAACATAATATTACATACTTGAATATAAAATTATATGTATCATATTAATATTAGTATGAATCAAAATACAAATGTCTCAATAATTAATTAAGTATTTTTCATTCTTCTTTCCATCCACACTTTTTGACCAATGAATAAAGGATAAATGTGTAAGTAATATATATATACACATAACTAGATAATCTACGATAACGCGTATTCTTTTACTTTATCTAATGTTTCAATATATATATATATATATATATATAAGTATTCAAGAAAAGCCCTAAAAAAGATCAAGACAAGAATAGGTTAATCGGAAACGAAAGGAAAGGATCCAAAGGAACAGCACGCAACCAAATCTTTCTTTAAATTATGATCACTTATTATTGATTTCAAGACATCCCAACTTTAACTACAAGCAACAATAATAATATTACATACATATATATATATATATATATATGTATGTATGTATGTATGTGTATGTATGTATGATATGTATATATATATGTATGTATATGTATACGATGGAATTAGTGATCACATGGGATATATGAAAACGGGGGAAAGGGAAAAAGGGAGACAGAAGACCATCCATTAATGGCGGACCACATGCCTTTACTTTGTCTTGCACGCTGTTTTCTAAAGAAAATCACATGAAATTATTTAATGTGCCAAACTATGGTAAGGGGTAACTCCCTCTTGTTCATTTACCTTTGTACCCTTTAAATATATATTTTTTTTAAAAAATATATTATTAGTATTGACTAATTCGAAAAAATTTAGTTTTTTTTGAGTCAAGAACCATTTCTTCTGTATATCTCTTTTGAATTAGTCGACTAAAATACCACTATCTCACAAAAGAGGAAGCTCACGAGAATATATAAGTGATACAAAACGAAAAGTTTGAGGACTAAATTGTTATTTAAAACTATTTTAATACAAAATAATAGTATGATAATTAAAATTAATGAATATCAAAGCCCGTCTAGCTCAGTAGGTAGAGCGCAAGGCTCTTAACCTTGTGGTCGTGGGTTCGAGCCCCACGGTGGGCGCGTTTTTTCTCTTTTTTTTTTTTTTTTTTTTTCTTTTCATGCCAATTCCTAAGATATTTATAAGTAAAAAAAATGGTCCAAAATCTTGTTTATATCATTACATTAATTATTATTTTTTTCGGAAAAAAATTAAAATAAATTCTTTTTAATACTTATAATATTCTATATAAATCTTAGCAATTTCGAATTGAAAATTAATTTATAATATTTATTTTAAAAAATTATGATTTTAAGAAATAATATAAATAAAAAATCTTATAATTTCAAAAATAATAATAATAATAGTGATTTTTACAAAGAGAAAAAGCCGACATGATGATGTTGTTGTTGGTAGTTCAGACTTAATAATTAAATTAGCCCTACAATGTTGGTGGACATTTTATTACAATTTCTTTTTTCCTCAACTTTGGTAAGAATACAGACATATATATATATATATATATATATATACTCATCAACCACGCAATTTTCCCATACATATATATGTACAATTTTAGCCCAAGTTTGAATAATGTATCTTATAGTACGTAGTAGTTTATTATACATGAATCAAGAAAATTGCAATTTCTTTACTCAACTTCATCATTTTTATTATGATAAGAAAGTTCAAGAAAAACATATCCCTAGTATTACTTTGGCCAACAATTTCACCAAAAATTAATATATATGGGCACTCTTTAATTTCCTTAACCATTTACTATCCCATATTCATTACCAAAAAAATTATATCTAAACATTCACTTTTTTATACACAAAATTAGAATTTAAGATCTTATTTAAAATAAATTAAACTCATTTCACTTGAACTAGTAGACTGTGTTATGCTTATTTTAGAAAGTAATTTTGTTTCGTCATACATAAATTTAAACTCGGAATCTTGTTTAAGGAAAACTAACATCGGTTACTAGTATGGGCAGTTCTTTAATTAACCATGGCATTCAGGCATGCACTGTTAGGTAAACAACCCTAAATTTCAATGTCAAACCAATAAGTTTTTGCAGCTCAACTAATTCCATGGAAACAATCTACAAAATCTTACGTGTATATATACATATATGCATACATATTTAAAAAGTCCCAAATCGAATTAGAAACGAATTACATTATCATCCAGGCTAATTAAAAAGAAAAGAAAAGAAATGAGTAGCCAGAGATCATCATCATCCACAACAACAATGGTGGAAGAGCAACGAGCAGGGGCAGAAATTGTGTACGGAGCTGAACAATGCTACAAACAATCAATAGAATTACTGGAAGAATTGGGATTTCCAAGAGGAGTTCTTCCACTGAAAGATCTGGTGGAATGTGGTAGGGTGAAAGAAACTGGTTTTGTGTGGATGAAGCAGAAGGCACCATACCAGCATTTCTTTACCGGAACAAACACACTGGTAAGTTATTCAACTGAAGTTACTGCGTATGTGGAGAAATGTAAGATGAAGAAGATGACCGGTGTGAAGAGTAAACAGTTACTTTTATGGGTACCTATTGTTGAAATGAGTATGGAAGATCCAACTAGTAAGAAAATTTATTTCAAGACTCCAATGGGGATTGGAAAGTCTTTCCCTTTATCTGCTTTTATCAGTACTAATGGTGATGATGATGAAGAAGAAGATGATCAGAAAAAAAATAAGTATTTGGAGAAAGGAAGCAGCAAGTAATTATTAACATAAATACAATTATGCAATTCTGTTGCTTATTATCCGTATTCAAATAAAGACTATTATTAATCTTGTAATGAAATGTTTTATGGTATAAAACAAAAAAAAAATGATATTTGAGTGTTTTATTTGTATGAAAGATTTCAGTTCTATAGAAATTGTTTTTATTTGGCTCATTATTACTTCTATATAATGTAAAAAGTTCTTTTAACTTAAATGAAATTGTAAGTTCAAACTCATAATTATATTCATATATGCAACTATTTAAAAATTGAGCAAGTTTCGATTATGTATATAATCTATACATTTTAAACAATGATTAATCTAAATGTGTATAGCTGATTTGAAGCAATGAACTCACAAGTTCTTTGGACGTTAATGGACGATGATCAATTTCGATGTGTACATGGTTTGGAGCTAGTGAGTTCATAAAGAAGCTTTCCAAATACTCGTATATATATATATAAAATTTTGTTACCAAAAATCTACTATTCCCACATCGATAATGAAAGATAGTTGAGGGACTAAATTGTACAATTATCCAAAATAAATAGAAGCATTGCAAACATGTATTTGAATGTTTGGGCCAAATACAAATTATCTTAAAAGGAAGGACAAATAAGTAAAATATAATTGTCCGGTCGACAGTATTGTGGGTGAGAAAACGACGAAAGAGTGTATACTTTGTTTTCTTTAGATTCTCAACCACAGCCAACGTCCAAAGTATCCATGGCTGGAGCCTATCATAACATAGGCTCCGCTGCATCGTTTCCGTCGTCCTCTTCCTTCTACCTCCTCCGCCACAACCACCACTTGAAAAGGCTATCTTTCACTTTCCCAATCAGAACAACTGCCACTTCTACCGCCGTCGTCGTCAACCCATTAGCAATGTCCAACAACACTAATCCCCCCCACCCATCTCTTGAAGTAATCGGAGGAGCTCAAGAATCCTTCCTGCCTGCATTTAAAACCCTTCATCTTCCCTACACTCCTTACCCTGTTTTCGGTTGGAATACCCACGTTGAGACTATATTTGCAGCTTTCTTTCGCTCCTGCCCTGACGTCAGATTCCGCCGGGAGTGCCTCCGTACTAAGGACGACGGCTGTGTCGCTCTCGACTGGGTCGTTGGCGATCACACCAGCTTGCCTTCCAATTCGCCTGTTCTCATTTTGCTTGTCTGTCATCTTTTATAAAAATCACTACGCCCACATTTGGTAAAATTGGATTTAATTTGATTTTTTGCTAACCATGAAAAATTGCAGCCAGGATTGACAGGGGGAAGTGAGGATTCATACGTCAGGCATATGCTGGTTAGAGCAAGGAGTAAAGGCTGGCGAGTAGTGGTCTTCAACAGCAGAGGTTGTGGAGATAGCCCGGTTACCACTCCCCAGGTAGAATTTGAATCTAATTTTCTTTTTCCCCAAATTTAAATTTAGAGTCTTTTTCAATCCCAGTTTTACTGTTCTTGCAAATGATGATTGAATTGTATGATTGGGAACTTATTCTGGATTGGAGTACTACTATGTTTCTGTTTATGTAATTTCTCCACTGCCTAATGGGGATACTGTATTATATTCATTTCATGAATTGTGATAATTCTGCAGTTCTATTCCGGTTCATTTCTTGGGGATATGTCAGAAGTTGTATCACTTGTCTGTGCTCGGTATCCAAAAGCCAATGTTTATGCTGTTGGTTGGTCTCTAGGTGGAAATATTCTTGTCCGGTATTTGGGTCAGGTATTGCAGCTAATCTTGCCTATCCTCTGGTTCCAGGTTTCAATTATTTTTGTTTTCTTTAGGTTGCATCTTCTATGCTGAAGTCCACCATCTACTTCTTGAGGATAACCTTGGACATATTATATACTATGATAGATATGTGAGGATGTTGAATTGTCAATAATGCATGCACTTATACGAAATAATAAAATTCCTAACAAGAGAGATAAGTGTATTCCGTATAGTCTGGTTTTGTGGGATGCATCCATTATTTCAATACATTGGCTTCACTCAGGAAAATTTGGATTCATCCTATGGTTCACTTATATGTTCATTTAGTTCAACAAGTCCATGTTGCTGCAGGAATCCGGTTCATGTGCTCTCTCTGGTGCAGTGTCGCTTTGCAATCCATTCAACTTGGTTGTAGCAGATGAAGATTTGCGTAAGGGCTTTAAACTTGTTTACAGCAAGACTCTAGCAAATGGACTCAGCAAAATTTTCAAGAAGTAACTACATAGAAATCATTTTGATTTTTATTAATACGTTTGCACTTCTGTGGTTACCTGGTTAATTTTATACTTGTTTCTGCAGGCATGCTCCTCTTTTCGAAGAGATTGGGGGTGAATATAATATTCCATCGGCTTTGAATGCCAAAACCATCAGAGAATTCGATGAAGCTATTACACGAGGTGTCCCCTGCATTTCTCTAAACCTCAATATTGATACTCACAGTCTTTCACTCTCCGGTTCAAGTTTTCTTTCTTGATAAAATGCAGTGTCATTTGGATTCAAGTCCGTAGATGACTATTATGCAAACTCGTGCAGCTCAGATTCTATTAAGAATGTGCGCATCCCTCTCCTTTGCATCCAGGTATAAATCTCTTACAAAATATATTATATATGTATACAAAGAATACCAATATGATGTTTGTAAATTGTTTACAGGCAGAAAATGATCCTATAGCTCCTTCAAGAGGAATTCCTCGCGAAGATATCAAAGTTGGTCATCTTTTCTTCAAAGTTCTTGCTTATGAAAGTGCAGAAGGTTCACTTGTTTTCACTTGTACTAACACTGTTATTGTTATCATCAGGAAAATCCCAACTGTTTATTGATTGTTACCCCTCAAGGTGGGCATTTAGGTTGGGTAGCTGGTGCTGATGCTCCAACAGGATGTCCTTGGACTGATCCTGTCGTAATGGATTTCCTAGAACATCTCGAACAAGCTTCAACAGGTAATGATGATCAGCAGGTCAGCAGCAGTAATTTTAGTGCTGGAAACCTGCTGCCACACCTCCAGATATAGCAAGAAACTTATACAAATTTTATGGTTTTCCTAAATGATCTGAACCACATTTGGGAAGAAAATAAATACTATTGTTCTTTCCATTTGAACATGTTCTTCTTGATTGTAAAATGTAATTCCTATATATATATACACACGAGAAGAATTTAAGTTCAACTAGAAGTAATTTTCGTAACATCGCAAGTTAAACAAATGAAATAAAATGAGCCACGAATTTATTTAAGGATAAAGATTTAAAAATATATGTGGATATGGTGCCGTGGTGGATAGAGCCGCCACTGAAATAAATAAATAAAATAATTTAATTGTGGAGACACGTGTAAGATTAGAACAAACTATCAATTTTAACATGTGCCAATTGTCTAGTGAAAGTACTTATCAACCACTCTTGGTTGTCATTATTTACGAAAATAATTTATATTTTGTGTTTAATTATTTATTTTTATCGAAACTTTTATTGTTGACAAAGAATATTCTTGATTAGAACAAAAGAAAATATTATTTTTTTAATAATTTTAAATATAAAAAATGATCTAAAAAATAATAAATTTCCTTTTGGACAAGCTTTAGAAAATTCAAGAATATAACCCCTAATGGAAGAAAAAAATAAAACAAAAATTCTATAATTCAAAGACAAAATGATATTGAACAAACAAAGGATAATCTCTTTCTAGTTTGTAATAACACCAAAATAGTAACCTAACTCTTCTTTGTCCTTTCTAAGGACTCTCTAATAAGTATTTGACATGTTATAAATACGTATACATTTATATATTTTAGTTCATGAATTTTAGATTAATATAGTCTGTAACAAAATTTTGAACAACGTTTCCGCTAATCAATAAAATTATTATGGATTGCTTTTTTTTTTTTTTTTAGTGTATCTTTATTAAAGGATAAATATTACAGGATTAAGTGTATATATATAAATATATTGTTTTATCTTTGTTTTGTTTCTTAATTAATCATTAATTATATTATAAACTACCGTAAACAAATAACACGTTTTTCTTTTTTTCTTTTTCTTTTTCAATCAATCGTAAGGTAGGTACGATAGATCTTGTCCCATCATGTTTTTTCTTTTAGATATTTTTATTACCATGTTTTTCCTCTTCCAATTTTTTTTTTTTTTTTTGCAATTTTTATACCTCCATACTAAAATAAATTTTAAATATATAAAATAAATTTGAATTTATTCTCGATCCCAAAACATTAATATTTTTCTTACCAATAGATAGTTAGAAGAGATTCTCCGACATAATCTTTAGTTACTTTCCTTTTTAGTGTTTTTTCCATATCCAAATGCACAAATCTTCCTTTTTGGCTTAATTTTCCTTTCTTTTCTTTGGAAAATTATTTTGATTACAAACGTTATTTTCTTGATTCTATATATATATTGTGTGTAAAATAACACCCAACAAAAATGACCAGGTTCGATGAACCACTTCCTGATTTGGCATCTTGAAACTTCCCAAATTTGTTCAAACTATATATTTCTTTTTTCAAACTTTAGTATAAGAGAACGAAATGCAGTTGTCTTCCTAGACCACATTAATTAATTTTTAGTCCTTCAAAATTTTAAATTTTTTAAAATTATTTCAATATAATCCTTTTATAATTATTAAATTTGTAAAGAATCTTATAAATATAATCTATTTTATTAAAAGATTTCAATAAATATTTTTTAAGAATTAGGGTGTTTAATAAAACATTTATTATGAGGGACTAATTTGCAATTCAGCCACAATTCGGCGCCTATATATAGAGCCTTACGTGAAGAATCCCTAGTCACATTTTCTATCTCAATCTTTCGCCTAAATTTTCCCTAATCTTTGTCGGTGTCCTCCAGTTATACCGGAAATGGCCGACAACGGAGTTAATCCCCATGTTCTTTTCTCATCCAAGAAAAGGTCCAGCTCCGAAGACAATTTCGATCACGACGATTTCATCATCAAACCTATGAAGCACGTGAAAGGCACGAGCGAGGATCCTGCATCCGCACTGGCCAATGCGCGCCACGAATTCGGCGAGCACGGCGGCGTTAACATGTCCATCGAGGCTTCCGCTACTTTTACCGTTATGGAGCCGGAAACCATGCGACGCATGTTCTCCGGCGAACTCGGCGCTGACAGAGATTTCTTCATCTACAGCCGTCATTTTAATCCGACGGTTCTAAACCTCGGCCGTAAAATGGCTGCTCTAGAAGGCACCGAGGCTGCCTATTGTACGGCCTCCGGTATGTCCGCCATCTCCAGCGTTCTCCTACAGCTTTGCAGTTCCGGCGGACACGTAGTGGCTGCCAGAACCCTATACGGTGGGACCCACGCTCTGTTAAGTCATTTTCTTCCTAGAGCATGCAATATAACCACCACATTTGTCGATGTCGGAGATCTCGAGAAAGTTAAGGAATCGATCGTCGAAGGGAAAACAAAAGTTTTGTATTTGGAATCAGTGGCGAATCCGACCCTGACGGTTGCGAATATTCCGGAATTATCGAGGATCGCACACGATAAAGGGGTAATGGTGGTGGTTGACAACACGTTCGCTCCGATGGTTTTGTCGCCGGCGAGACTAGGTGCTGACGTGGTGGTCCATAGCATCTCAAAATATATCAGCGGTGGGGCCGACATCATCGCAGGTATGTCCTTTCTTTAATTTCTAGCTGTACACGTGTCCGTGACTTTTCCGGACCTCGTCAGATTCTCATGACTCAGCTATTTATTGATTTTAGTTGTCACTCTTTAATTATAGATCCTTCCAAAACTAAGTTAAACAAACGTTACCGTTACTTTTTCAGTAATCCCAAAATTGAATTTTATATATATATATATATATATTATTTTAGAGGTTGTAACCCACATGCCCAAAAAATCTATAATTTGTGTGGCTATGGTTTTTTTTTTTTTTTTTTTTTGACTTATCTTATAAATTTTAGCACTTTTAAGGTGATTGATTGGTTCTGTTCTCTTTTTCTCCTGTGGATTATTTCTGATTAATCGATGGATGAGATATTACTGTTTTGCACTTACTTGTATCTATATTTAAATAACAATTAATTAAATTAATTATACCAATTTATATACATAGAAATTTTTTGATGACCAAGAAAAAAAAAAAAAAAATCTTTAGCTAGTTGATGATGATGGAAATTCTGATGAGCGTCATTTCAGATGTCCTGTCTTTTCTTTTAAGATTCCCCGCCATTATCCAAATCTTTAATTAGGTGCCTAATCACTTTATTCCAAAAGGAGTCTTAGATTCAGTGCAGAAATATTATATTCCACTCGTAATACTTGGGGAATCACATGTAGTTGGATTCTCTCTCTCCACTTTTCAAGAAAATGTGGCTTTGATATTGAAAAAAACAAACACTATATATATATATATATATATATATATATATATATATATATATATATATACACATATAGAGCCATGACTGTGGTAGCTGAAACAGCAATCCTTCATCCATCCATGTGATCCATCGATTTTATGTTGTCCTTTGGTTTTGTCTTCTTCCCAATATACCCTTTAGCTACTCCCTTTTTTTTTACTTATAGCAAGACAGGATTTTTATATCACATTTGTGTGTGTTATATATATATACAGTGATGATTGAGTAGCAAGAAATTGATATGCAGGAGCTGTGTGTGGTCCAGCAAGCCTAGTGAATTCCATGATGGATTTACATCAAGGTGCATTAATGCTACTAGGTCCAACAATGAACCCTAAAGTAGCTTTCGAACTATCCGAAAGACTCCCTCACTTGGGGTTAAGAATGAAGGAGCACTGCCAAAGAGCTTTATCCTACGCAACAAGGATGAAAAAGATGGGCATCAAAGTCATATACCCAGGTTTGGAAGAACACCCTGATCATTCCCTTTTGAAATCCATGGCAAACAAAGAATATGGTTACGGTGGCATTTTATGCGTGGATATGGAAACTGAGGAAAGGGCTAATCGGCTGATGAACCATCTTCAGAACTACACTCAGTTTGGTTTCATGGCTGTCAGCCTCGGATATTACGAAACCTTAATGTCTTGTTCTGGAAGTAGTACTAGTAGTGAAATGACTGATGAGGAGAAGACTTTGGCTGGTATTTCTCCTGGTTTGGTTAGAATGTCTATTGGATATAGTGGAACGTTGGAGCAGAAATGGAATCAGCTTGAGAAGGCACTTTCTAGAATGCAGCAGGCTGTTCCAAAACCAGATTTGAATGGATGAATATATATATATATATATATGAATAAGTAAATGTATGAACTTCTGATGAATGATGGACTGAGTGTAAGTTAATTAATAGTAGCTAAAAATTATGGGGGTGTTTTTTCTTCTTATTCTTGGGCTGATTCTCAATCTTTTCCCCAATTTGTTTTTCCTTTTCTTTTCTCATTTTGTTTTTTCAATTTGGGCTTTCTACTAAAAAGCCTATGAAATTGGTTTAGATATTTGGCCCCTTATTTGTGGATTACTAATTTTAATATAATATCAAGTGACTATTCTTATATGTATCTTCTTGCTTTGTTAATGCTTCTACTCATTTTTGGATTGATTTTGTATTGGATTGTGTTATATTTCATTATTTATTCACAAATTATGTATTTAATTGATAAAGTAATAATATTTGAAATGTTTTGATATTATTATTTATAAACATACTCAAAACATAGCATAGCTGGAGGAAACACACTTAATACATAAAAAAAAAAAAAAAAAAAAAAGATGACATAAAAAGCAAAAACAAACACACACACATGCAAGTTATACATAGCAATGCCATGCATGATCTTGAATTAAGTGGATGATGATAATCGCCTTGGAAGAGCTTTGACCTTGAGAGGATCCGCCATTTCACAAGACATCTTCAGCACCTCCGTCAGGTTCACCACTCCGTCAGCCGCCGGAATCCAAACATACTCGTGCAGTAGCGTCGCCACCCAAAAACTCACCGTGTTCAAACCCAATATCTTACCTGGACAACTCCTCCGACCGGAACCGAACGGTGCCAATCTCAAGTCCGACCCCATCACAGAAAAATCCGAGTGACAATTCACGAACCTTTCCGGTACAAAATGAAGTGGATCCGACCATACATTCGGATCCCTTCCGATTGCCCACATATTAACCATTGCTGTTGTCCCTGCTGGTATATAATGTCCGTCTATTACAGTATCCGTTATAGCTAAACGAGCCCATGAAAGTAACGGACCAGGTGGATGTAATCTCAGTACTTCCTTAATTACTGCTTCAAGATATGTTAATAATGGCATGTCGGATTCTTTCACCGGCTGTTTTTTTCCGACCACCTTGTCAAGCTCCTCCTGGATTTTTGATTGAATATCTTGATGAAGAACCACTCTAGCAAGTATCCATTCTATCAAGACTGCTATTGCATCTGTTCCTCTAAATATCATCTCCTGCATGACCAATCAAATTAGCAACAATTTCATCTCACATTTTTTTTTAAATTCGAACTAATTATATACCAACTATTATTACGATATTTGTCACATTTCTCTCGCTGTACTAAAAAAATATATTTAGTTAATTATAAATAATTTTAATCTTTTATTTAGAATTTTATGACGCTATAACATATAAAATTGACAGAAGAAATTAATGCACTAATTTAATAAATATGCATTGTGAATTACTTACCCAAAGAATGGCTATGGTATCAAGATCTGATAGCTTGTAATTGGGATCGGAGAGAGAGAGTAACACATCGACGAAGTCATGAAACTTTCTTGGAGAAGACTGCACCATTCTATGTTCAGAGATAATCCGAGACACGAATTTGTTCACTTTAGGAACAAGTTTAGAACATCTATGGCGAATTTTTTGCAGATCAAGAAAAGCCAGCCATGGAAGATGATCAGCCCAATTAAGCAGTCCTAGTAACTCGTAAGCTTCATGCACGAGTTCACTCAGTTCATCTAATTCCTTATTATTATTATTATTAGCAGCAAGATTATATTCTCGTCCGAATATTAAACACATCATATTATTTAACGAAGCACGTTTCAAGATGTCCCGAATTTCAAATTCACCGAATTTTCCAACGAGTAACACCATTTGATCGGCGATTTTTTGCCTCTGCATTTCCGTAGCTATAATTTGTTTCTTAGAAAAAAGATGAGTGGCTGAAATTTTCCTTAACGTTCTCCAATATAATCCAAAAGGTGCAAAACCAATTGCTTGGTTGAACATTAAAGAATAAGCTGATTGTTTGATCGGACGATCCGCAAAAACTGAACTGTTTAGTATTTCTTTTGCAACGTCAGGATTGCATGTTACTATCGCCCGTGTTTCTCCAAGACTAAAAGCCATAATCCGCTTTGCTTTAGTTGAATCTGCTACGGATTTAAGACGCTGGTGAGCTAGTAAAGAGGACATGATGTTCATATTTCCGATTATCGGAAATCCACGTGGCCCTGGAATAGTAGTATTATAAGGATAATTCCAGTTTTGTAGGTAATATTTACCCCAAGCATGGCCACCGGGATATGACCAGGCAAGCAAAGCAAATGATAGCCAAACAAAACATAGGAATAAAAGAAAGAAAGTCATGTTTTCAGGGGATAAAATGGCGCTGCATTTTGAGGTGAAGTACAGCAGCCATAAACTCTCAGAAGTGCTCATTGTTTTTTTTCTTCTGGTTGGGACAATTTGGTTTGATTGTAAGGTTTTCTTTCTTTTTTCCCTTATCTGGTTAAAACTATGATGCTGCATGTTGGCTTTTATAAGCAAGCTTGGGGCTAGGGAGGGGTTGGTTGGGGGTGGGAAGGATGGGGTGTGAGGAGGGTTCAGGAGAAAGTGTTAGTTTTACTATTATCCAACGTTACAACTATGAGTCTGATAATATTCACTTATGATCAACTAAGTAAGACTTTACAGTTATGATGTAACATTTAGTTCTGGATTGATTACCTAATACCATTCATCACAACTTGAATTTAAAAATTTGTGTCACAATTATAAATCTAACAAAATAATTAACTATTTAAAATTGTTTTACTTGATTTAAGTTTTTAAATATAAACTAGAATATGTTATTTAGCTTTTATACGCAAGCTTGGGGCTAGGAAGGGGTTGGTTGGGGTGGGAAGGATGGGGTGTGAAGAGGGTTCACGAGAAACTGCTGGTTTTACTTGCTATCCAGTGTTACAATTATAAGTTTGATAATATTTATTTATGATCAATTAAGTGAGACTTTACACTTATAAAGTAACATTTAATTCTCATAAGTCAAATAAAATAGTCAACTATTTGGTATTATCTTATTTAATTTAAAATTTTAAATATAAAATAGAATATTTTATTTGGCTTTTATAAGCAAGTTTGGGGCTATGGAGGGGTTGGTTGGGGTGGAAAGGAAGGGGTGTGAGGAGGGTCTAGGAGAAAATTAGTGGTTTTACTCGTAACTAGTTTAATGGTGAAACAATGAGTTTGATAATAGTCATTTATGATCAACTATAACAATTAGTGCTTATATTTTAGATTGATTATGTGATACTAATTATCACAATTTGTAAGCTTGTACCACAATTATAAGTTTAACAACATAATTTGGTAAGTCTGCATGCAATCAAACTCAAGATGGAGGTAAGGGACAAGAAGCATCAAGGTATCGATGGTAACGATGGTTTTTATTTTTCTTTGTTCCTTATATAATTGTTTTCTTTCTATTCATTAGGTGCAGGAGCAGCTAAAACGCTGGTTTTGTTCTGTCTATAAAGCACCACACTTTTTTCTCTCTCTCTCAATTTGATGAATGATTAATTTCCTTCCTTTCTCCTTGGCACTATTTTGACCAACTTTATACTAGTGTGTGTGTGTGGGGGGGGGGGGGGGGGGGGAGTATATGCTTTAAAAAAAATGTTAATACTTTGATGAAAAAACTTAAAATTACAATTTAAAAAAATAAATAAAGATGATAAAAAATAAAAAAATAATAAAAATAGAATAATAATATTTATGTAACTATTTTTTTGTTGTTGTTAAATGTAAGATTAATTAAAAAAATTTAAAAAAACAATGAAAATAAATTTTATATTTAATAAAAAGTAATATTGTTTAAATTTATTAAAAGTTTATTTTCATTTAACCTTTCAACTTACTTAATTTTATGTTCTTTCTAATCATTTTTCAATAATTATTTTCAAATTTCAATAGTTTTGATATAATTATTTTTTTTAAAAAAATAGTTATTGCAAAGTCATTTAAATTCCTCTGTAATTTTATTAATATATTTTAAATGGTAAGAAAAATATTGTAAAATATTATAAACATATTATAATATACTAAAAGGTTGTACACTGAAGTAAAATAATATTAAGATATATAAACAATTATAGGTTATTATAGTTAAATTTTAATTTTTATGAAATCAAATAAATTTTATTCATTAATAGAAGAGAAAGAAAATTATAAATAGAGAGTGAATAGTTATTTGTATAATAAAGACTTAATGAATAAAACATTAAATATATATAATAAATTAATTAAATATATAATAATGAATTAAAAAATAGTGAAAAGTATTAAAAAGATAACATTATAATACTTAAGTTTGAAATGTTTATCTAAAATATACATATAAATATTTTAAAATATTTTAAAATATTTTAAATATATAAATATTTGAAAAATTATTTTTGAAGTAATAACAGTTAGAATTATCTTAATAATTACCGTTAGTTTTATTTGGAAGCTTTTGCATGTAATTAGTATAGGTGAAGTTGACAAATCAAACAAAAAAATCCAAAACTGTAACTGTCTATTTTTTCTGTGTCAGTTTTTAAATAAGTGAAACACTGACAGTAACAGTGACAGTGATAATGACAATTCATGCATGTCTTATTTATTTTTATTTATATTTATTGAAAGTTGTCTTCTTCTAATCATTGATGGGTGAATTTCAAATTTTATTTATTAAAAAAAAAAACTTAGCAGAAGATGATGATGTGCTAACCCCTGATTTTAATTGTCTAAATCTAAGCTTTGACTCAAACCAAGTGGAATAACCCTATTTATTTTTTATTTTTTTTGGTAAATTATTTATTTATTTTGTGGTAAGAATGCAATCATGCATTCTTAATTTTTATTTTTTATTATTTTTATTTTTATAAATCGCTTACAATTATTTTAATATATGCTAGTTATTCTTAATGTTTCTGATTTTAAATTCTCTTATGTTAAGATATTAAAAAGGAGAAAATGAGTTTCCTAATAAAGCTCCTAAAATCAAGTTAGATAAAGTCTTACTTAAAATTTTAAAATTTAAAAAATAGTTAATAGAAGATTAATTTGTTTAAGTGAATTTTTTTTTTAAAATTTTGAATGTCAAATTAAGGGATTTTTCTTAAAAAATTAAAGGTTTTCTTATATGACAAAGTTTGCCTAATATATATATATATATATATATATATATATATATATATATATTATAAAACTGAGATTTTATTTAAAATAATTAAATTTATTGTCAAATAAATATATAAATAAAGGGTAGCTGTTTGATCTTAACAGTAAATTGTTCATTGAATGGATAGGGTTAGTGAATTTAGTACAATTATCAATTATGTGAAATAATTAACTCTAAGAAATTGAGTGACTTATAAGACAATTTTTTTTTTTTTTTTAAATCACTAAGCAGTATTTCTCAACCAGCAAACTGCAATTAATTTTTATCTTCTAATGATTAACCTCTTTCCACAAATACAATATTTTATTAAATCAATTAATGAACACCATAAGAATTTACTAATTATGTTCACCAACTTCGTACCATATTCCTTATCCTATAAAATTCGAACAGTCTTATTCAATTATGTCCGAGATAGCACTAAAATTCCCACTAAATATATCTTCAATGTACCTTTTATTTATTTTTCTTAAATCAATATCTTTAAAAAAAAATACTGTTTCTACTAATTCAGACATTTAATACAAGAATCTTTAAAGATTTGCACTTTAGATTCAGTAGTAGTTGGAAGTTATATATTAGATTTGTGTCGCGTTCGCATCCCTTTCATGTTACTGGTATAGTGGTAGGCGCGCTGGTTTTCTGTACATGCTTAGTCCGTTCAGCAATGCACTTTGATTTTTTTTTACTTAGAGTCAGTATCGGTTAGCCCAGAAATATAGATACATATATATATGTATGTATTTTGTTTGTCAAGTTGATGAACCCTAAAAAAGAATAAATGATTAAGCAATTTCTTTAACAAAAAAGAAAAGACTGGTTTTAATGAGCTCCAGCGCAAGTTGGATAAAGATATGGATCCAACTTTTCTGGTTTCTTTAAGAACAAACCAGCTAGTGATCTTCTTGATATGTGGAGCGTCATCTGTTCTTTATAAGATTCACTTGTTATTTTATATATATATATATATAATAGGACTCCGACATAATTATTATTTGAATGAGAAATTTCTATATAATTGAGGAAAAAGATGTCCAATATGATTTGTAATTAAAGAGGGAAAAAAAGAGAATACAAATAAAGAAGTTGGAAGTTGCTAGGATGTTTGGTTTTATTACATGAGAAAAAGGGAAAAAAATGTTTTTGAGATTGTAATAAATTTGGATAAATATAAAATGTTTAACTTAAAACAATTCACGTGAATCAAATAAAATTAAAATTATAAAATTCTCTGTAAAATATTTGTCTAGCTTGTATGAAGTTGTCCGATTGAACTTATAAAATTTGAAGTCAGGATATTACAACAGTCAAAAAAATTACTTTAACTTGAACAAAGATTAATTAGAATATGAATATGACATATGGATTGAACATGGAACATTTAGAGCTAGAACTTACTTCATAAAAGCACTTATATTCAAACTTAGATTAATATGGATGTGAAGATGATTAAAAGAAGCTTCTTATAAGTGAGACTCACTCTGGATTTATTGCCGAATTCAAAAGAAAAAAATAAAGTTTGGGTAAAAACTTTAACCCTAAGATGCAAGTGAGCTGTTAAGTGAGATCAAGAATTGGAACTAGAGCTTCTTCCTCTTGCAAGGGATTAAGTCAATTCAAACATGAATTCATCTAGAGATAAATTAATTAAAAAATTTCTTTTAAAATACATCGTACTTTAAAAAGAGGAAAAAAAAAGTTTGGCTAAAAACTCCATTGTCTTACATTGGGTAAAAAGTTTGGACTGCGTTGATTGTAACATTTTCTGGATTTGGGCCATGGCCTGTGATTCTGAATGAAAAAATGAAAGAAGAATAATTGTTTTATGGGCTTTTTATATTTGGCTAGAATTCTTTGGATAATTGCATATGGTATGGATATTTAGGCTTTAGGGAGATTGGGCCAAGTCCATTCTCCTACTTTCACTTTTCCAAAGAAAACCCTATCTATAAAAGGTTGAGTTCTTTGACAGTGGACAAGAACGGAACAGAGGAGAAGCGGTGGTTGTTTGAGAGAAGAGAAGAGAAAAGATGCAGATTTTCGTCAAAACCCTTACCGGTAAGACCATTACACTCGAGGTCGAGTCGAGTGACACCATCGACAATGTAAAAGCCAAGATTCAAGACAAGGAAGGTCTGTAATCTGATTTGAATTTCATTTTGTAAATGTTTTTTCCTATGGGGATTATGTAGATGAGTTGTTTATCTTTTGTTGTAGGAATTCCACCGGACCAGCAGAGGTTGATTTTTGCTGGAAAGCAGTTAGAAGATGGCCGAACCCTTGCTGATTATAATATCCAGAAAGGTTAGGGTTTTCTCCCTTCTCTGTTGGGTTTTAGGTATTCTTGATTATGTGTTGCAACTTCAATTGATTTTTCTGCGTTATATTTATATATATATATATCTTGAAATGCAGAATCAACTCTGCATCTTGTGCTGAGGCTCCGTGGTGGAATTATTGAGCCATCACTGATGGCTTTGGCTAGGAAGTACAACCAGGACAAGATGATCTGCCGCAAGTACGTTTCCCTTGGAATTCTGCTATTTCATTACTCTCTTGTTTATCTTTTTCATTATTTTTTCATGCTTATCCTTGTCTGCTTTATTAGTATTCCATGACTTGTTTGAAAACATATCAAACCAAGTACCTTTGAAATGTAATAGGTAATAAGCTATTTTAAATTCTTTTACCCAGCTTTAGCTTTAACATGAGGAAGATTAAGCATAAGAAAGTTTTATTCATATGTAGATGTCCCAACTAGTATCACTTAATCAACGACTACAAGTACTGGCTTGGTTTGGATTACCTTGTACCTTGTAATTGCATGGCTTTGTTACTTTCAATATATATTTCATGTAGTTCGGTCAAACTTCCATGGTTGGAATTTTATTTAGGTGAATTTCGGTATGTAATAGAATATTTTCCTGGGAATAATGATGCCTGATGTTGATGAGCAGCCTCCCCGTTGTTGACAGAATTGTGAATTTCTTTTATCTATTGTTTCCTCCTGCTCTCCCCAAACATCTTTTCTCCTCATTCCATTGTTTATAGACCTATCCAGGGTCAGTCGCCACCTTTTGTGTTGGTCAGTCTCCCTTGTTTCTTGTAACTTAAAAAATGAAAAGTCTAAGCTTCATTAAAAATCTTCTCTGCTCCATTGTTTTCCCTCTATTCTTCTTTGGGGCCAATTTTTGCCCCTCTCTTTGGTTTTAATCCTTTGTTACTGATAGGTAAAACATTGTTTGCTTTCCCATGTGGATATCAACATCATTCATGTTTTATCTATCATCTTGCACATAACATCTTCCTTCTTTTGATGCTATGACTAATTTCATTACATACTTTAGGTGCTATGCTCGTTTGCATCCACGAGCTGTCAACTGCAGGAAGAAGAAGTGTGGCCACAGCAACCAAGTAATTTTCTTTAACCATTTTGCTGATTATTTCTTTTACCTAATTTTTGTTTACTAATTCTGGTTCTATTTGTTTGTTTTTTAAAAAAAAAATTGCAGTTGAGGCCAAAGAAGAAGATCAAGTAGACATTTACAATCAATATCTGTGTGTTTTTAGTGGGAGTTTTGTTTTCAAAAGAATTATAATCTTGAATTGGTTACTTTAAAAGATTTGGATTTTTTTGCAGTTGTTATGAAACTCTAGTTTTGTTATATTCTTATTTTATATGAACCAAATTTTGAACTGTTGTATGCATTTTAATTGACCTCGCTTCCAACACTTGATTTGGCTTTGTTCATCTGGGAGAAAAAATTTCCTGCTTTTGGACATATCAAGTAATCAATGGGAATTTTCCTGCAGTAAAATGTTAATGTTGATTTAAATCCTTTAGTTTTTTTTTTTAAAAAAATTATTTTGAAAAATGATATTTAATCTTTAAAAGAAAATTAATTTGAAGGATGAAAGACTATGGAAAAAAAATTTAAAAATCTCTATGAAATGGAAAAATGATAATAGAATAAAAATTAATTGAATAGAGAAACGTAAGAAGTTGAGAAAAGTAAATGCCGCAGACCCAGAGGAGAGAGAACAGAGGAATTTAGAAATTGTCGTCTCTTCCGAAAGCTGAATCCACCATAGTTCTAAGGAAAGGAAGGAAGGGAAAAGAAGGATGGATTCTTCTCAGAACACAGTTGGAACTCCTGTAAGCGGAGGTGGAGGAGGTAACAGTATCGTTATGTCTCAGTCGACCGATGCATCTCCGGTTGACTCAACGGCAACCGCCTCCACCCCAACTACCGATGAATCTAAACAAAATCTCAATCAAGTTATCAATTCTGTTCAGAAAACTCTCGGAATTCTCCACCAGCTTTATCTCACCGTTTCCTCCTTCAACGCCGCTTCCCAACTTCCTCTCCTCCAGCGCTTGTATTACTATGCTCTCCTCCCTCCGTTTCAATTTATTGATACGACTATCTTCTTTACCCACTCAATATTATTCTTCCTTTTTCAATTTCAGAAATAATTTGGTGCTGGAGCTTGATAATATGTCCAAATTGGCTGAAAAATGCAACATTCAGGTGCCCATGGAAGTTATCAAGTAGGTTCTTTTATTTATTTATTTTTTTTTCGAAAGATGAGATTTTTTTTCCTTTTATTCCCTTTGTAAGTTTCTAAGATATTTGCTTCTATTTTCTGTTTGGGGATAATGAAATAGAAATTTGATGACCGGTTAAAATGTGCAGTTTGATTGATGATGGGAAGAACCCAGATGAATTTACCAGGGATGTTTTGAATGGTTGTATAGCTAAAAATCAAATAACCAAAGGCAAAACGGACGCTTTTAAGGTTTGTTTATATTTTTTTTTTTCCTCCTATCATTGCTACATTCCATCAACTCAGAAGTTGGAGTTTACTTTTCAATTTAACTTGTAGCCTTATAATGAATCAAGTTTTCATTTTTGGTAAGGCGTTAGTTTTTCTTTCCTTTTCTCGCCCAGCAGACGTGCAAATCCAGCCTTGAGAAGATCTTCTATCTTACATCACATAGCGTTCCTTGAATCCACTGTCCTATGGACTTAAATGGTTATGAGTAGTTGTTCTCCCTGAGGAGTTTTCATTTGTAGCATATTTGAATGCATAAGGGGTGTCCAATTTACTAAAAATTTCCTTTGCATCAAAGCTTTACAGATCATGTTCACTTAAACGAAAAACATCTCACAATAGCTAAGAAAACTTAGAATCAGCTCATTTTAAGCAACTCTGAAGAGGCCTTGTAAGAACTTGATCTATATTGAGGGTAGAGCAAATTTGTATTTGTTTCTGTAGCTTTTATTTCAAATCTCTACATCTTTAAACAATCAAAAGAGTTGTACATATTACATATACTGCAAAATAGGTACTCAATGTTATTCACTGCTTTTAAACATAATCTCAGGGTAAGCATGACAACATATTTATGAAAGTTCAGCATGATTGACTCCTTAGTATTTAAGAATGGGTTTTGAAAGTTGATATATTGAAACTTCTTTTAAATGCGGTGAACTTATTGGATAATGAAGATGGAGGGGGGACTAGAGAGAAGACAGAGAAAGAGAAGAAAGCAGAGAATAGAGGACAAGAGAGAGAATGAGGGAGGGATGATGAGACAGTTGAAGGCAGTTTGTAGGTTTTTAACAACATTTCATCAAGTGCATTTCCAATTTTTCTTCCTGTTAGATCAACACAACTATACATAATGAGTTTTATTCCTTATCTGTTATATAAAGTTACCTTTGTTGTATTATCTTTTGGAGGAAGCTCTGCATAACTATGGCGGGTATAACTGGAAAGTTTGTACTTGGTACAAGCAGGATAGATATTGAAAGAAAAATAAAAGAGGAGGAAATAAGGCAAATTGTAAGATAAAGAAAAGAAAGAGGGAGTAGAGTGGTGCAGTAGAATGGAAACGCAAGGATGACACTGTCTGTTTGAGTGGACAAAATGTTCATGGAGTGCCAATATTGCCTCCATACTACTAAAACGATGAAATATCTTCTAATGTGATGTGCTGTTCTTTCATATTCTGACTCACTGTATTCAATTATATGTTCTCTAGTGAATTTTCCTTTATGCTTCTTGTATGATCCAGGGTTTTCGTGGAAACCTCTTAGAAGAACTTGAACAGGCATTTCCTGATGAGGTGGAAGCTTACAGGAATATACGTGCTGCTTCTGCAGCTGTAAGTTACATTTGAGTTTATGATTCTCTATTTCTGTTGATAGCATGTGATTTTCTTTTAATTAGGATTGTGTAAAATGCATTCAATTTTTTCCCTCTCTTGTACTGTGAAAGTTATTAATCTCAATTGATGTCATATGATATTTAATTGTCAAGGGCTGGTCTCTTGTCCTGAGGGTTATGGAAGATTCTTTGAATATGCATTTAATAATGGACAAATATTCTTTATTTGGAAATTGTATGATGCATTAGAAGGCCCAATTAATCTTTTCTGCCTGTTATATATATGTGCCTTTGGAGAATTTCTTCTGTTTCATTTTAAACTTGATTTTAACAAGCAATGTATTGATGTGGTTTTCGGACTTCCTGAAGTTGACAATGTGAAAAAGAGTTTTGACCTAGTCCAAGTAGGCCTTAGTAATTTCTAATGTCTTTGCATGTACTGCAGGAATCAAAACGTCTTGCACAAGCACAAAGCATGTTACCTAATGGAGATGTCAAAGTTAAGACTGAAATGTAAGGCACCATATAGACTGTTCAAAGACTTCAAATTATAATCTGGGGATGTCCTGTTTCCTTAGCATTGTGGTGAAGTGATGAATAGTGTATGATCTTAACACAAGATGCTCTAGAGTAATATTGACATTTAATGATGGCATTTGTTTGTGATATTGAAGTTGAAGATAAGGTGCAGAATATGGGAATCCTTATCAATGTAAAATCCATTTATATGTTAACTACGTCCCATCCTTGTCTGAGCTGTTAAGAGGATTAAGGGGCTTTAGGGCGAAGTGTTTCTGGAATTTCCTTTTCTATTAATAAGAGGCATTATTAAGTTATTGATCCATATTTTAGTCTTTTTTGCTCAAAATCATTTATTATGTCTTTGTAGTCAATGTGTTCTAACATAGATAACCTATCTTTGCTCTATGATTGATCTTAAAAATAAAATTTAATTATTACGAAGAGTAGCAAGTAACAAATACAGATGTGTTGAGAAACATTGATATGCACTTTGATGATTTATTCAGGCAATAGTCTTCTTATTCCTCCTTTGTTCCAGCTACATACTTACTCAGGCCTAGGATTTTCCACTGTTATTGATATAATTTGGTACATGATCACTTCGTGTTGTTGTGAGCACCTAATTTTTTGTTTTCCTGCTGCTAACATTACTTTATTCAAGGTTGTTTCCCCTTCTTACACATTTGGATTTGAGCAGTGCAATTTCTTGGATTTGAGAATGTGTCCCAATTTAAGAAACACCTAAAAAGCACAAAGATTTACCGTAGGGCGTGACATGGTAGGATATTTCTCTTTCTAATTATGGGGCCATAATGCACTGGGTTGATTGTGTAGTTGGAAGTTTGGATGAAAGAAGTCTGGTAATTGCCTTGCAGGGTATGACTATGAATGCCTGACTGCACTTTCTTCGCATGGACTAACTTATGCAATGCTTCTTTCAAATATTTTTGATACTCTCTTCCTGTTCTAACTCCATGCTCCTATGAGTCCCTCAGTTTCTTCCTAGACAGTAGATTTCTTGTAAATCAGTTCATCCTCAATTCAGTCCTAGTGACTGACTACTAGGTCTGGAGCCACAAATGACTTCTAGATGATTGGTTTTCGTACAAGTGCTCAGAACTCCCACCACTCTGAATTACACCTGGAATTGTCTATAAGGTCTTGGCATTCAAAGGTGCATCTGTTCTCGGGTGATGATGCCTCAGCTATTTGTACCACATCAAGACCGGTGCTTTCTTTGCCCAGGTAATCCATCTCATCGATAGTATCTTGACATGTGTTTATATAGAGTCGAGTGTTGTTGTATGATTCTACTGGAAGTTCTTGCTTGTCATGATGGATTATTCCTGTCTTTATTTCTTCATTCTCACAATCTTCCAAGCTGAGACTTGTAGTCATTTTGCGTAGTTTTTGCAACTGTTAAGATCAGGAAAAATCACTTTTTAGCCGCTTCTGCTCTATGAAATAATATGTTTAGTAGATCCAAACATACAAGACTTTTTACCTGGTCGAGCAGGGAATCATTTTCTTTCTTCAAAGATTCATACTTTGAGACAAGATTATCATAGCTTCCTTTAAGCATGCTGTACTCCCTCTCGATTAGCTTGGATTTTGATCTAGCTCTTTTATTCTGGAACCATATAGCAACCTGTCGTGGCTGTAATCCCAGCTTGTTGGCAAGCTGCTGCTTTACACGTAACTCAGGTCTTGATTCTGTCTCAAATATAGTTTCTAAAGATCTAATCTGTGTATCATCAAATCTTCTTTTGCTGCTATGCTTAGCATTCCTAGTACTAGTGATAGAGTGCAGACCTGCCTCCATCTCATTCAAAGGAAAAGGCACCACAGTCCATGGTGCAGGTCTTGACGGCGGTGGCGGGGGAGGCGGTGGTACTGTTGCTCTTTCAAGCATATTATTGGATTCTGTTTTTGTAAAGGTATGAGAATTGTGATTAAACTGGCTTTTTCAAGTATAGAGGGTTGGAGGGGAATACGATTCATAGGAGGACGTGTGTATTTCATTATTTGTGGGCCTTTGGACGGTAATGATTAGGAAGTTTACTAATCGTCCACCTGTAAACTTCGTCCACCTGCTCTCTCTCTCTCTCTCTCTCTCCCATTTTCATACTTCTTTTTCTGTTTTTGTTACCCAAAAACACCTTTTTTCTATTAGTTTTCAAGACAGAAAAAAAATATAGTTTCTAGAAGGAAAAGAATAGGTGAAGTGGGATTTTAGTATCAATTGTCATGTTTTAGATTCATAATTTATTCATGGAGATTTTAGAAAGAAAGAGAAGAGAGAAGGGGAGGATTAAGAGGATAAGATCATCCTTTTGCATGGTGTCGGGTGGATAATAGCGATAGATGAAGGGAAGTCACGTAACCATTAGAGGGTTTTGCCGGTGTTGTATGGACACGTTGGTTATAGGAAATAAATAAAAAATATTGAATTAGGATGCGTCTGGACAAAGTCATGGATTTTGTTGTCCTAAAGTCATTTGATTTACCACACAATCTACTTACGTGGTCTTTTTAATCTTTTGGAATTTTTCAGTTTTTTGCTGACATTTGGCCCTTTTCTTGGGTTTTTATCGTGTGGACAATATTTGGCCCTTGTTTTTGTATGTAAATATTATTACAATTAATGTCAAAACTTCATTACTCCACTACTTCATTCCCTCTTCTCCATTTTTCTACCTCTTTTTTCTTTCCCTCCACTCTACTAACTGACTTTTGTGTGCATATATATAAGAGACTTCAACATCTTAGTTTAGATTCACTTAAAAATATTTTCTACAATTTAAAACATTTAAAATACATTGTATTTTAATTTGTAGGTGAGTTGGTAAAAAATAATTTTTAAATGAGCTCAAAGATTCAATATATATACACATGAAGATGTCATTAATTCGAACATAATAAAAATAAAAATGTTGCAAATTTTTTTTAAAGTATATATATATATATATATGGGTAAGAGAATAGTGGAGTAATGAGTAAGTTGTATGAAATATTTGGGTGAGTCCAAAGTATGATCTCCTAGTTGGATTTGTCATGTTTTTCATACACACAACCCATTTTAAGGTCCAACATGAGCCCAACAACTAAACTAATGTCTTGTACTACTATTGGATAATCCTATTTGTTTGCCCAAACTAGGTTTTTGATTTGGTACAAATTTGTGTGTTTTTTAATGTTGTTCATACAGCCAATATTATTATGCAGAGTGAGAGCTGTGTAAAAGTGTACAATTGGTTAGAAAAGCTTTTAGTAAATGTGGGAGCAAAAAAAAAAAAAAAAAAAGAAAAAAAGGAAAATCTCCAAAGAACTGAGAACCAAGATTGCTTGCTCCTGCAAATGAAGCCAGCTTCCTTTTTATAAAAGGTCATAGAAACAGAAGAAAAGCTCAGTACTTTCATCGCCATCTTTACAGCAAATATGTATGTATATATTTGTCAACCACCACTATTAATTGTACTGAACTGAAGTAAATAAATTATCATGTGCACAGAGAGTGTCCGAACCTCAGACACACACTGCACAGAATGAAAGGGAATTCAAAAACATTTAAAACTCATTAATTAATTAATGTTTTTCTTTGGGGAGGTTAGGTTTAATTAAGAAAACTTCCGTAATTGTGAATTAGCCATGGCACAGCAGCTGCCTGTCTATGGCTATACTAAACAAAACAGTAACAGCTTTCACCAATTCAGCGGCCATGGCAGAATATGGAAGTCCAAAGTGTCATGTTACTGCAAACAATCAGAAAGAAAGTTCCAAAGTAGTAAAACCTTTTGACCAAATTTATTTATTTATTTTCTTCAACTTCTATATATATACATCTTTAAATAATAATAATAATTTTAGGGTTCATCAATAAATGTAGTAGTACTATTTGTAAGTGATGGTCATAATCAAATTAAGGGAGAGGAGAGTGGGGAATGGGGGGGCGGTTAAAGGTTAGATTTGAAATAAGATTCTTTTACACCTACTGTGTGATGTAAGCCAAAACCTAACATGTTTCTCAATTACTTCACTACAATATATATATATATATATATAATTTCCCTTTTTAATAGAATACATTAACCAAAAGGGTTGTTATATACATATATATATATATATATATATGCTTATTAAATCATGGTTCTAACTTGCTACAAGTTTTAAGTGGTTCTTAAAATCTCACACTCAATTAAGAATTAGATTGTTATGAACGCAATTCTGACCTCTAAACACTTCTTAGCATCGTGTATATATATATTTCAAAGCAAGAATAAGATTTTATTTTTTTTAAAATAAAGATTAGATTTTTATTAATGGAATATGATTGAAATGAATAGAAGGGAGACAATAGAATGTGTATATTTGTGAAATTAAAGTCAAAGCAAAGCAAATAGTAGAAAAGGGGTGAGAGAAGTGCAGCTAGGAATGCATTATAGGGTAGGAGAAGTGCAGTGATATAGGTTGGAGTGAACAGAAACAACAACAGAACACTGTTGATTCACACAAACAACAATTAGAGAGAGAGAGAGAGAGAGAGAACGGTTCCGACAATTCCAGCTCATCATCATATGATATGATATTCTTTTGTTTAAATATATATAACCAAAGTGTATGTGTATATATATATATATATATATATATATATATAGATGGCGAAAATCAAGGATTCTGTTGTTTGTGTCTGAGTTTTTTGTATGTTTGTTAAGCAAGCGAATGACATTCAAAGTTTCTTCTTTGTTTTGTTTTGTATGACAAGAATCTTCTCTACATCCAAAGAAAAGAAAAAGAGAGATTAATGAATTAAAATGGTAAACCCTAAACTTTGGGTGGTGTAAAAAAATAAAAAAGCTTGCTGAAAAGGTACCTCACCTTTTTCAACTTTTCAACTACTCCATGCAACTTTTTGCTTAATGATTAAGCATCCCAACAATGTAATTGTCTCCTTTTTTTTTTATTTTTTCTTTTAAAAGAGTTGAGAAAATGTATGAATAATGGAAGGGTATTATGAGGTAATGATGAAAATTACTTATTGTTGGAGCTACTAGTCTAAAACACAGGGGGATTGTATTGACCAAATAATAAGGGGTATTAGGAGAATGGCAGGTATCTTCCATCCATGATTGAACAAACCAAAGAAAAAAGATGAGACACAGTGACCTACTACTACTAGTGGTAAAGACTATCAAGAAAAAGAACCCGGTTGTGGGGGTACCCGTTATTGTTAATTAATTTAGTCTTTGTATCTATCTAGCCCTATTTCTTTAGCTCTGATATGCAGGGATCAAAAATCAAGGCTGAGTTTTTTTTTAATATTATTATTATTGTGGAGGAGTAGTTAGGTCAACCATAGTGAAGTGGCAAGACAATGAGGTCAAAAAGAGTTTGCCGGCCGGTTCTTGTTTTTCCACAAAGGTCAAGAACATTTTACAACTATTTCATTTGGATTTTTATGTGTTTATTTGTTTTTTTTTTCAATTAAGATTAATCTACAATGTGAAAATTGAAAAGGGATTTTCATAAAAACAAGTTCTTGAATATATATATATATATAGATGAGTTGTACAAGTTACGATATATATATATATATGTACGATAGTCACAGATCTGCTAGGACAAAAAACAAGATCGATGGACAGAGTATGCGTATGGAACTGGAGATGGATCACAGAACTAAAAGGGTAAAGAATGGAGATAATTATACTCAACTTTGTATTGTTTCATTATATATATATATATATATATATATATAGGAATAGGAAAATGCTTTTTAACATGTGACATGATGTATCTTCGGGAATCAAGGGAAAAGAAGCTTGATTTTTGTCCATTTCTTCTTCTTCCTTCTCCTTTGTTTTTGCTCATTTCTTGAGTCTTCTTTAATTAGCTAAAACTTTATATATATCAAGAAGAATGTAGTCAATTAATTAGTGGGAAATCAATGACAGCAGACAGTAGATACTTGATTGATTAACAGATGAGATTAAATCTAGCTAATTCATTAATTAATAGAATATACATACATATATATGTATATATATATATATAGAGAGAGAGAGAGAAGGAGAGAGAGAGAGAGAGAGAGAGAAAGAGAGAGCACCTGAGAATTTAGGGTGTACTGACGCCAGCTGATCAAAGTCTGAGTCTCTGAGAGAGAAAGATGGGGTTTTGGTTTGTTCGATGCTATCATCCCAACACCCCCCCGCAAGCTTAGAAATATTAAGTAACGCACTGAACGAGGGTCCCCATTTTCATGCTAAACATTTATTGCTCCCATGCTACTTTTTATTTAATATCTCCATTCAACACACACACATATATATATATATATATATATATATTTAAAATTCAAATTCTTGTAATGTTTTTTTCAATTTATTTAAAATAAAAGTCTTTTTATAGATTTTTGTTTTGGTTAATGAAGAAATAATGTTATCATGTAGGTGTGGCGTAGGATGGCTAGAGTCAATTTTGTTTTTTTTTGAAGTCTACTAAGGTGAAAACAAAACAAAAAAAAAAAAGTTGTACTAAATATTATCGTATCGAAATCAACAAAATTATAGTGTATTGATGTGTGTATGTCCCATAGAAAAGCATCACGAGGCATTCCAGAGTTTCCCCCTCCTTTTTCTCTCTCTCTCTCTCTCATATCATAATTATTTACTCATGACTTCGAGGGACCAACTCCTCCTGCAATTAGCTGATCATGATGATGATGGTTTGATTAGGTCAGGATATCACTTTTATTTTTTTAGTATCATTAGATTATCCATATTCTTATTTTACTTACAATTTACAAATGCAATTGTATGTAAATTCATTTTATAAACAGTTTTGGAGTGGGATGGATGTGTGTGTGTGTGTGTATGTGGTACCTCTCTCTCTCTCTCTCTCTCTCTATATATATATATATATATATATATATATATATATATGTAAAGAGGCAGTAGTAGTATTAGTACAAGTAAAATGTCAGTGTATAAATTAAATATAGGAGTGGGAGTAGTATTTTAATACTACTATTAGTATAAGACTATGAATGTATGGGGTCGTATTAATTACTACCAAATTACAATAATAACAATAATAATCGTATGGGCTGGAAAGAGAAAGAGAGAGAGATTGTATTTGGGGATGTGATTTTATGAAGAGGTAAAACATAAATAATAATAATAATAATAAAAAGATGATAATCTCGATTTTTGTGTCCAAAAAAAACAAATATATAAAAAAAAGCTTACCACATGTGAGGGGGAGTTTGTTCCTCTCCCTCTCCCCACCCCCACCCCCATACATACATACATACATTGGTGTGCATGAGCCAAACAGGGACGATGAAAAAACAATGGTGGGTGGGGGTTGGGGGGTAAGGGGGTGAAGTCGTGGTCATTTCTGGAACCAACCTTGGTTGCAGTATAGTAGGGTCATGGTGTTTGTTGCTTCGCTTTTATGACTTTGTTTGTCCTTTTTCCGCACCCTTTTCCTTCTCCATCCTTTATTTATCTTCTCTTCTCTATCTCCTCTCGTTCATTCTTCCATAAAAAAGAAAAGAAAAGAAAAACAATAAAAATCTCATCTTTCTTTCTCTTCTCTTCATTCACCATTGCTAAAGACACTCTTTTTTTCTCCTTCTTTCTTTCAAGATCTCATCTTTTTGCTTTCTTGATGATTCATGGGGAAAGATAATATGAGGAAGCTTGATTCTTTATATATATATATTTTGAGGGGAATGTTGTCTGGTGCGAGGTCACCAACTAGCTAGATCTGTTCATCTTTTTTACATGTAAAAAAAAAAAAAAAAAGTTTGGACATGGGATCCTGCTTATGTTTGTGTCCTCGGACCAGGCTTCATTCCCCCCAAATTCCTTTTTGCTTCTTCATACCCCCCAAAAAATTTAAATTCTACAGATGCAAAATTCAAGAAAGAAGGGCACATTAATTTTTATTAAAGATTTGATTTTTATTTTCTTGAGTGGAATTTTTTTTTTTCTCGTTACAGATGAATCTGGGTAGTTGGCCGAGGAAGGAGAGCAGATTGGGGTAATGATGAAATTTTTTTTTGGACTCTACAGAATCAGGTTACACTTTAATCATTACGAAATCGTCCCCTCCTTTTCTTTTATTTTTTTTTTCTTACCCGAACTAGATGCTATTTTATGAGTCTGTGCTGGATTTCCTTTTGTCAGTTTACTCTATCGGAGTTTCTGATTTCTTTCTTTCATGATGGCTTCAAGAATCTGTCCTGTCCGTTTCTGCCCTCTTTTTCTTTTTTTCAATTTTTTCTTCTGATCTGCATGCACCCTTTTTCCAAATTGACTTTTTCCATCATCATCATTACCATCTTGACATTCATTCATATTTTCTCGTCTTACTCTCACTTCTATATTAGGGTTTCAAAAAATGCCATTTTTCAGTAGATCTCTCTCTATTCCAATTCTAGGCACGATGTTTTTTTCTTGTTTAATTTAGTATCTTAATTTATTAATTTAATTTTTTGGATCTGTCTGTTTGATTTACCCAGAATGATTAATTTTGGTGTCACTGATAATGTTATTCTTTTTCTTTTACAAACTTTCATGTTATTTATGGACTTAACACACATTCTCTTGCACCAATGTTATTTTTTTCCTTTTCTGTTTTGTTTTATCTCTGGATATGATTAATAACTACTGTTTAAGCGTCATCAGTTTACAGATGTAATTAATTGTCATCTCCAACCTGAAAGAAGGAAGAACATGTTTAATGCTTACTTATGGTGTATTTGTACGGTATGCAAGAAAAAAAGTTACTTCCTTTGTGTTTGGAACCTGGAAATGGTGCTTCTCATCTTATTATGTATGTAGTCAGATTCCTGATAATACATACATATATGTGTGATCCCAAAAATGTAAAACTGAAATCTTGAATTTGAATCTTTACTATTTGCTTATGCCATTGATTGTTGTGTTGTATTATTAGTCTAAATTTTCATAAGAAGAGCATCCTTGATTTGGAATATGTATGTATATATATATATATATATGTAAAGGAAGTTGGGTTCTTGGCTGATTTAATAAACTTGTAGTTAGGAGGAGGCCGTCCTATTGTACTGTTAAGTAATAGCTTCTGGCAGGGCTTCAGTTTCACTTCACTTGTATCACTACTCTCTGCTTCCCTGTTTTCATATAAAATGATAGAAAAAAAGAAAAGAAATTTCTTTGTATTTCGTGCAATAGTTTAAAATAAGGGGTCAACTCATCAAAAAAGGGGGAAAATTTCTTTCTTACTTTTCTCTGCAGAAATGTTGTAACAAAGGGGAAGTTTCATCAAGAAAAGACCTTTATTACCAGGGTGAAACATACTCTCATCTTTTATGTTATTAGTTCTTTAAAAATGTTATCTTTGCTGATAACGATGTAACTTGTCGGTTCTTAATGTAGCACACACTGCAGGGTGTTGTGGAGTACCAAAAATCATGTTTTGCAAAATAATAATTGGAGGGTTTTCTTAAAGAAGAAATTTTTCTTAATATTATGTTTATTACACAAAAAGTTTGAATTCAAGAAATATAGATTTACATTATATATATATATATGTATATGTATAAGATGGTGGTGATGGGTGAAGTAGACAATTAGACTGACAAAAACCTGGCTAATAGTCGGGCTGGTGAATCTATACAGCCCTCATTGAGTCATCAATTTCTGAAGCTGAGGCATCATATGTGTACATTTATTGATCTCTCTCTCTCTCTTTCTCTTTCTCTTTCACATACACACACAGTGGGGAGTCAACATCACCTTAGTATCTATGCCATGGATTTGATCTTTACACCTTTGTCTGGTGTTTAACTGGAAACAGGAAAGTGATACATACATATATACATACATTATTTGTATATGTATGTATATATTTGTTTTATGCAGGATACAGTTGTAAACAGTAGTGTTTCTGTTCATCATTTCCCAGAAATCCTGTGTCAACTTCTTAGCTCACGGACTTACACTACACTATACTACATTTCTTCTATTTTTTTTTTTTTTCTTAACTCTTTTTATCAAGTACATTTTTTTTCCTTCTTCCAAGGTTAAAAAGTTTAACTAATGAAAATGGATATTCATATACTATATATATATATATAGATGTATGTATATATACTAGCAGAATATGCCATAACTTCAAGAAAAGAGAAAAAAGAAGACTTACTACACCTTGGAAGCAATGAATTTTGCTGATGAACTTCCACCCTCCAATACACACACTCTAATGTGTGTGTGTGTGTGTGAGAGAGAGAGAGAGAATCTTGACATGAAACAGAGAAGAGGTAGAAATTTGAAGCAATTTTCACTTCTTGACTTATTCTGCTTTGGAGTTTGGAGTTGGTGGTGGCATAGATTTGTTTATGAATTCTTGGAACAAATTTCAAACTTGTGATTCTTTTTCTTTGATTTTTGTGAAATGGCTTTGTTTTGTTTATAAATCGCTCTACACTGATTATTTAAATTATAATTCGTATATTGCAAAGAAAACTAGTTATTTGTATATAATTTTGTGTATGTATATATATATATATATATATATGTAGGGAGTTTTTTTTTTTTTTTAAATTTTTTATTTGCTATATGGATAAAGAATTGAGCTTGTGAATTTTTGAAAAGAATATTTTGTAACTGCGTAGCCCAAGCCCAAACAAAGATGGGCCAAAATATGAACATTTTTTAAGTATGGAAGATATATATATAAGGCCCAGAGAATGTGTACTGCAGTTTTGGGCCGGGCTTATATTTGAAGAAGAATTCTAGAATTCAAATTGAAGCCCGTGTAGCTATTTCACTAGAATGGGCCCAATTAAGCTGAAGGAATCAAAATTATAAATAACCAGATTTATTGGTCCAATCCACAATTAATTATTACTTAAATAATTAATAATAATAAAAATATTAGTTCGTAGTTTAGAGAAATTAAAGATATTCAGGAGAAAAGCGAAACATTATTACAACATGCCAACCCAACTCAACATGCCTTCTGCTTTCCCGTGTAACTTTCAATTTCTTGATTTAGGCATATATATATATATATATATATATTCTTGCCAATATTATGAAATGCGTAAGAATATAAGGGAGAAAATTGTAATTTCACAAAAAGAAAGATTGTAAGTTAAGGAGAAGGAAGGTTACCAAGCATCAACTATTTTTCAACCACTATATATTAAATAATATATAATATAATAATATATATATATATATATATATATATATTAACTTCAAAATTTAAAAAACAAAGAAAAATTTCTCAAAAAAAAAAAAAAAAAAAAAATCCCGAGGGGAGGAAGTTGGAGTTGGACTACAGCTAGCTCTAGCATCATTAATTAGGTTATTTCTTTCACCAACCAAAGCAATGCAGAAGAAGAACTAAGGCGTGTGGGCTTTAAGTGCAAAAATGGGAAAGAATTCTTGTTTTTCCTTCCTTAGGTTAGCCGACAACCAGGTTTGAGTGAAGAAATTAATTATATCGGACCGATTGGGTTTTAATATATCTATACATATTCTTCGTCAATACATAAAGAAAAATGGCCATGGCTAGTTAGAAGGTCAATAATATACTGCACTCAATGCTTTGATGATGAGAATTATAGATTCTAGGATGTCTTCTTTTGTATGAGTGTGAAATATTGTAGAGGTCCGAGAAAAGAGTTTATATGCTTATATACATCTTTCATCATATATCATAATCATTTACCTTTTTCGTATTTAAAAAATATGATATTCTCAGTTTATATTTAAATTATAAATAATACTTTTTCAATCATATATCAAAATAATTTAATATTTTTGTATATCTTGATTAATCATAATGCATATACTTATCTGATCAGACTCTTTGAAGAACGGTTTTTTAATGTGACAAAAATAAATAATAATTACATTTTTCTATTTTATTCATAAAAACGGTTATGAGTAAACATATTGTATTGATTTTATTGACACTTATTTTGTTCCCTTTTATAGGTAGAATAATTATGAAAGCAAAGAAATTAAGACATGTAATTATTCATGATAGAATATATAGATATATATATCAATGAGAGAGTTTTGATAAGTTTGTGGAACTGAGATTCCAAATCCCAATTGAATGGTTTTGGTGCTTAAAAATTCTTTCTTAATAAAGTAACTTGTTTTTTAATTACGTAATTAGTAGTTTTTTCAACAAGTATAATATTTTAATACTTAAGTACGAAACCTTAAATTTGAATCGACTTATATTTAATTTGTCCGATAATGAGAGGTAACAAGTCAACAATTTAACATACTTTTTTGCATAAAAAAAAATCATTATAATGTGAAATCCACCGATATTACATTTACATTTATGTATCAAAAAAAAATTATTATAACGCATATATAATAATTTAATTCTTACTTTAAAAAAAAAAGAGTTTTTAATGTACATAATGAATATCCAACTCAAGATTTTGTTGACAAATTTAAGTAGTTACCTGTTTTAATGTAATGGAATGGTTGGACGTAGTTTCTGCAAGAGGGTAATTAGCTGCATACCCTACAGAGAAAAATTTGTCTACCCGCTACCACACAAAACACAGTACTTCTCCTAGCCAGAATTGAACAACATTATTCACCAACATATACACACAGACATACATACATACATACATATATATATATATGTATGTATGTATATATATATATATATGTATGTATGTATGTATATATCACATATCATATGATATATGGGACCTATTTCTGCAAACCATACAAGTACTTTCATTTTCATAACATGTATGTCCCATGGATTTTCTTGATGTTGAACACAACGACAAGTGAATAAAGATGGGTGGTGCATTATACTCTTCAATTATTTGTGGGTACTAAAGTTAATTTTATTTCAAAGTATATATATATATATATTGTTTAATCTCTAATAAAAAACGTAATTTAATTAATAATGTATATAAAAATAGAAAACTCTCTTCATATATATATAGTTTCACGAATGTAACAACAGTATGTGCATGGCAATTTTTGCACTAAATTTTCAAACAACAACAATGGTATGGATATAATATATATATATATATATTCTAATAAATTTAAAAGTGACGATATATATATATATATATATATTCATCACAAGACCTAATTATCTAAATAAATATAGCCCACTTGTGGGGCTCTAATTATAATTTGATAAAGAAATTTATCATATATATATATTGTCTCCTTCTTTCTCCATCTATATCTTGGAAGGACAGAGAGAGAGAGAGAGACAGCTTTTTATGATGCTGATGATGAAGATGCATACATGCATGCATGTTATATATATAGGGAGGTCTGTACGTACGGGAGGGGGGTTTATATATATATATATGTATATCACATTTCATACGTATATATATATATATATATATATATATATCAAGCGGTTGAATTTTTCCAAATTTCTTCAAGTTCCCTAGCGAAAGCCTTCTGTCTTCCAACAACAATGGTTATATGATCTTTGTTTTCGAACACTTTAACTCGAGCACGTGGAATCCTTGACTTGACATTGTAGCTACATTCAACCGGAATTAGTTCATCGTCTCGGCCGTGGAACACCGCCACCGCGCATTTCAGCCGGTTTCCGACTAAGTCTAGGTACGTTTCAATTTTCCCGGCGGTGCCACAAATAATGTTGTGTAGAGTATGCCAAGCAGCATTATGTGAATGGCAGCAAAACACATCAATCATGTACGTCCTAATTCTGCAAAATATATAAACATATTAATTTGAACTATAATTTACGGCACAAAATTAAAGCTAAAAAAGAAAAAAACAAATTCTTAATCAAACAATGACATATCTCGTTTTCTTTGTCTTTTGGTATAATGGTTATGAAATTGACTCACCCACCAAATTTGGAGCAAGAAAAAAAAAAAAAAATTATAACCTAATAAACTTAATGTGCCGCTATTTTTATTAATTAGCCGAAAAATCTTGATACAATTTATTCATTTCATTTGATGTATACATCAATTGATAATGATAATATAAATGTTTGTTTGGTATTAATAATTAATTGAAAGAAAGAAATTCATTGATTGATCAACCAACGTGACTGCCACCACAAAAGAAGACTGAAACATTTATTACAGCTGGTAAGAAAGTCATGGAGATGGCCGTTACGTATAATGTTTCATATTCTTAAATGCCACATCCAATTCTCTCATAATTTCCTTCCTAATCTGTCTAAACACTACTACTTCCTAAATTCTTTTTTTTTTTTTTATTTCAACTATAAAAATTATATATATATATATATAAGAAGAGATATAGAGAGAGAAAGCAATGCCGACTTATTCAGCTGTACAATCTTCATTTTAGGAGCTTGCTCAAAACAGGACAAACTAATTTTATATAGAAAATTAATCCGATTTATTTCATTCCCATTTCTAACCACCTACTCTCCTTCATAATAAATTCTACCTTCCATTATATATATAATTTAAATTAAAAGATAGATTAAGAAGAAGAAGAAAAAATAAAAATGGAGGGAGGGAGTATTAATTATTGGATGGTGGCAGAATATCAAAGAAAGTCCTCCCGCTGACCTAAAATTACTACTATTCTCAGTTCTGAATTTGTTGCTCAGAAATTTAATCTTATAAATGCCACGTTTTATTCAATAATCAATATGAAGAGACAACGCTACCTTAGTAATTTTGTATATTTTATTAATTAATTAATTAATTATGGGATTGGTAGACTAGAGAAAATGAAGTGTCGTGTAAAAATTGAAAGGGAAGGACAACAAGTTTTGAAAATGCGTTAGAATTAGCGAGACTCTTTGTAATTAAGAAGTGTGTGTTTACCTGTTCCGAGTCACTAATTTGGTGAGAAATTCCCATAGTCGGTGGTTTTTACAGATGAGAAGACAAATTGTTCGACTGATATGTTCATACCAGCACGCCATTGATGCACCGAATGCTATTAAAGGCCACACCCTCCTCGGCGCCACCTTTCTCATCATATACTGTGTCGCCTGTACTCCTTTTGGCACCGGAAAATATGGCTGCCCATGTATATATATATATATATATATATATATATATATATATTAATTAATACGTGTACAGACATTAATTAATTAATGTGTAAAAAAGATGAATTCTTTCATTAAAGAAAAGGAAAAACTCACGGGTGCAAGTAGGGTTAAGGATTTGACGGAACCGGGATGTTTAACGGCGAGTGCTAGTGCAAGAATGCAACCCAAAGAATGTGCCACAATGTGAAATGATTTGACTTTATATGGGTCAAGAACGGACCTTTCGATCATGTCCAAATGCTCCCTTAATGTGTATAAAGAATCCGTTGGCTTTGGACTTCTTCCAAACCCTAAAAGATCCACCGCT
The DNA here is from genome assembly GCA_027405835.1 of Asclepias syriaca. Taxonomy (NCBI): domain Eukaryota; kingdom Viridiplantae; phylum Streptophyta; class Magnoliopsida; order Gentianales; family Apocynaceae; genus Asclepias; species Asclepias syriaca. The sequence goes on along the minus strand of CM049929.1, from coordinate 696,590 downwards.
ATAAACCTATACTTTGACTTGGCCGTCTCAGAAAAGTTGGGAAAAAGCGTTTCCGTCCAAAATGCCGAAGACGATATAAATCCATGAATAAATAACACGTCCTCTTGTACGTTACCTGCCATGCCATTTTATTTAAATATTAATATCAATCAATTAAGTTACTAGCAAAAAAAATTAAATTAATTAATTACCGGTGGCACCGGCGGCTTTGACAAAAAGAGTTTCTTTATTCCAAGAATTACACATGTGACAATCGCAATCGGACCATCTGGGAACCGGGAATAATTGTTGAGCGCCGCCGATTCTACCTTGAAGCATTTCGACTATAGTGGAATTGACGCTAAAAGTGGAACGTACGGTACCTTTTCTTGGATTGGTTTTGTCACAAGAAGATTGTACGACGGTGGTGGTGGTAGTTCTCTCAACCGTTTTGAGACGGTTAACGGTTGAATTTGTTACCTCGGAAACTAAAGAAGGACGAGTGAAGAGGGTGTCGGAAATTTCTTCCAACTGTAATTTGGAAGAAGTGAGACAAACAATCTTTGACTCACCTTGTTCGGAAACCAAGATTTTACCGCTACTGGTGATTGCTTCTTTAGACGAGGAAGAAGAACAATAACACGGCTTCCATTCTGCTTCGATGAAGAAATCTATGACTTTGTATACGTAACAAAGGATGAAATCAACCATATCCAGTACACAGAAGATAAGGAAGCTGACCAAATCGTTAACCAATCGTCCGGTCATTATTAAACCTGATTTTGTCGATGACATTATTATACCTCGCATTTTTCTTTATATATATAATAATAATAATAACTCCACCACCGTGTCCCTATATATATAATGCCCTCCCACAAAAATTTGTCTAGCTAGGGAGGTGCCGGAGTTCACAAAATTGGCGTTAGTTAATTAATGCACCCCACCCCCCACCACCCCCCATAGATTGGAACTTGGAAATGAAATAAAATGGCAATGGCGTCTTTTTCTTCTTCTTCTTCTCTCTTTCCTCCTTTTCACTATGCAAATTGGAGTATGAGTGGGGAAAAAAAAAACAAAAAAACAAAGGAGGGAATGAGAATGAGGGAGAGAAAGATAGGCGGGTAGCTATATAATTTCTTGTTTTACATTAGGGGAAAAAAAAAAGATGGTTGTGGGGGATGTGTACACTACTAATATTTCTTACTCGTGTGAATTAGTAAAAGTAGTCTTTATGGAGTTGGGGGGGGGGGGGGGGGGGGAGGGAAATGAAAAAATGGAGATCTAGACACGTATCTACAGGTAACAGATATAGGAATTCATTGTTACATTAAAATCGATTGCTGGTCAAGGGCAAAAAAAGTTGGTGGTGGTTGAACCTCCTTGCTGAAACTAATGTATTTCAAATCTTTTCTTTAAAATTTCTATAACAAGTTTCTATTAAGAGAAGTTATCCTTTAATCTTTCTTTACTTTTTTTTCTTTTTTTTTTTTAAAATTTTATTCCATTATTCATTCTAGATGATTTTCTTCGTACTCTTGTTCCTATTAGCCCACCTAGCTATAGTACTACTACTACATACTAATTACTTCTTGGACACTTTTTTTCTAATTTTTGCTATTCTTTTAAACACCATATGACATTATTAATTCATAAATCAGGTATATTTGACTAATTAAAATATTCGTTGAGCATGAAAATCAAGTATGCTATAAGGTAGGGGGATATCTATTTTTGCAAATCTTTTATGCATATGATATTATTAATTATAAATTAAAGGGACAAAAGTGTTTAAATAATTGTTTATCATGAAAATCAAGTATGCTATATATATATCTATATATATATAGCTAGGGTAGGAATAGCTATTATAGAGAGAGAGAGAGAGAGAGAGAAAAGGAAATTCATTAACCCTAATGGCTAATATTTAGAAATGATGGTGATGAATAGGTACTAAGGGTGGGATGTTATATTTGCAAAAAATTGGTTTAGTAACGCATATTGGTATACCTAATAATTAATGCATCTCCAAGTTAGAAAATAAGGTTGGCATTCTTCACAATTGTCTTTCCTCTTTTTCTATGAAACTCATGCATCCTTATTTTTCCTCCTTTAATAAGGTTTCTTTCAAGTAAAACGTTCTTCCCATTTTATTTCTTATATTACAAAAATATATATATATATATAATTCACGAAAAAACACAAATGGGTAGAAAATTTTTTTTTTCCTTTTTTTCCTTTCTTGTAACTTTCGAAAGTATTAATGGTGGAAAGGTAAGTAATTTGTCCAAATTAAAACATATCTTGAATACTAGAATTAACCATAAAGACCAAATTTTCTTTATTGTCCAAATTTCTCCACCTCGTATTTATTACTAAGTCATCGTAGTAACGAGAAATTAGCGCATAATTAATATTATTGCCTCTACAATACATATAATAATAATAATAATAATAATAAAAAGAAGAAAAAACCTCTGAATTTATTACAACTAATTCGGCGTTCATGTTTGGCCACATGACTTTCCATCCCTCTCGTGTATGGAGCCAACTACCGACCACCTCACCGTCCTTAATCCTTAGCCGTCAACCATGGGATAGCTCTTCCTAATTATTTGCTGTATTTACTTGTTAGTACTCTCTCTCTCTCTCTCTCTATATCTATATATATATATATATATATATATATAATATGTAATTTCTCAATATCAACCGCGGAAATGATTCATAATGAAAACTCCCAAGACTAAAGCGCATGTTTGTATATACAGTTCTAACTCAATACTTTATTTAGAAGAAGCTAAGTTCTTTTAATTAATATATAATTTCTTCGGAACAGATATATATATATATATATATAGAGTTATTATTTTTATAAATTTTCATTTTTTTATTTGTGTATTAAATTTTTTTTTAAATATTTAATCTATTGATTTATATTTTTGTCATTATTATTAGTTTCTTGCTTGCTGAAGACAACAAGAGATATTTCATGCCAAGTAATTGGACATTGGTAATTATTGGAGTTCTTTCCTTGTTTGATTTTGTTTCTCATTCCTGCCATTTTTTTTGGATGTTTTACAAATGAGGATATATATTTCGACTATGATTAATTCCAAGAAAACAATATATATTTTAAAAACTTTTCCGAAATTTGAATTTGAATTTTTTTTTTTTTGTCATTGCAACCTGCAAACGTATAAGAGTTTTACAAAGAAGTTGTTTGATACCTTGCACTGATTCGTTGGAAAACAGATTGTACCCTAGAAAAAACACCATTATGCATATATATATATATACACATAACACATAAAAATTAAAACATGAAATCATGATCTACAAGAACTTAACTATTATTATAACACTCACGAGATTAAATTGCTTACCATGGTTAAGTTTAGGGGCATAGTCATGAGCACCACTATTATATATATATATATATATATATGAAAATATTGTAGAAATGGTAGCACCGAATAAGAGATTCGAGGCTCATTAAAGGCAGGGTGTGTATGTGTATATATATATGTATGTATGTAACGTCTCCATCCTCTTGTAATGGGAGTGGTAATAAATGAGTATGTGCATTAGATGTAATAGTATACCCGACTTATCGGCCGATGGGGGCACATTATCACATTTCTTTTCTTTTATTTCTTTTTTAAAGAAAAATATTCTACAATTTAAATTAAATAACTTAATAAAGTGTTCTTTTAACTTAAATAAGATTAAAAGTTTACTTGAAATAATGAATATTTTCCAGTAAAGTTTATTCTTTGGAGGTTCAATATTTTTTAGTTAAATTATTTAATTTTGATAATAATCAAAATTATAACTAATTAAAATAAGGTTGAAATTGCAGTATATACACAATCTAAGTTTTACTCAGGCGAGTGTTGAACTGTATATATCATTTATAATATATTTTCTATTGTACAAAATCACTCAAGAAAATTCAATATTGAGTACAACTGAGAAACATTGATGTTAAGTCCACTACACGAATTCATAGTGGAATCCTCCACTACACGCACAGCACGCACAACTTCTATATATATATGTATAGCACCTCCACTACACACAGCCTCTATATATATATGGAAAACAAAATAGACCAAAATTCTACATGGTATCAGAGCGTGCGTCTACTTCTTCTTTGTTTGCTTGAGAGGCAGTTCCACCTCCCGATTCTTGAACAGCCCCCATCTCTTCTCAACTTTAGCTTGCATCTCACAAAGAGCTACAACTTCTTCTTCCATCACCTTCAAGCGCTTCTTCATCTTTGTCCACTCCTTCCTTCAATTTCTCCACCAGATCCATCCAGTTTTTCTTCAAAATTCTACACTTTTTAATCCCTTTTCTTTTTTCTTTTTTGGTTTTGTTTGGTTTTTCCTCTGTAGCACCAATTCTTGGAGAATTTACAGATTTTTTTTACGCCTTTTTTTTTTGTTTGTTTGGTTGGGAGAGAGAGAGAGAGAGGAGTTGTTAAAACTATTTAATTTCGTATACTGATTACAGCATATGCATATATATATATATATATATATATATATATATATATATATATATATAATATATATATATATAATATATATATATATATGGACTCTGTATACTAACCTCACTTTCTTCCCTCAAAATAATTTTCAGTATATTTAAGACTAAAAAAAAAAAAAAAAAAAATTTCAGTTTACTATTCTATCAATTCCACCCTTTACTATTTTATCATTTCATGCATATGGTCGGTTAATCCGCCTGAATATAATTATTGCATCTATAATTATATACTGTATATGACCTCAATTATTTATTTATTTATTTTTTTTCTTTTCACCGTTTATCATTTTATCATTTCATGCATATGGTCGGTTAATCCGCCTGAATATAATTGTTGCATATATATATATTATACTGTATCTATATAATATATGGCCGGTTTAACCGCCTAAATTACTCCGTAATTTTATTGTGTTCTTTCTTGCTTCAAAGCTTTCTTCAATGGCTGACACCCCTCATCTCGCATTCTCTGTCACAAATATCAAAACACACATCTCTGTTACTCTTGAATTTGTAGAATCTAATTATCAATACTGGACAACTTTATTCCTCGTTCTCCTTGGACGCTTTGCCCTCGACGATCACCTTGACAACACCAAAACACCACCCTCTACAGACCCTTCCTATACCTCTTGGAAACAACTAGATTACCTTATACTCTCTTGGATCTATAGCACCATATCAAAAGACCTCTTCAAACAAGTACTCAAGAAAGACACCACGACCGCCGCAGTATGGAAATCCCTCAATGACCTCTTCACCTCTAATAAAGAAATCTGAGCCCTACAATTGGAAGACAAATTCCGTCTCCAAAAGAAAGGTACCCTCTCTATTCATGAGTATTGCTCACTAATGAAAGACCTTGCAGACCAACTTGGTGACGTTGATCATCAAATTTCAGACAAATCACTCATCCTCACTATCCTCCGGGGCTTACCATCCGACTATGACACTCAAAAATCCACCACCCCCTCCAAAAACCCTTCCCATCTTTCTTAGAAACTGAAAATATCCTTCATGCCAGAGAAATCACATTAAAAGAACAAGAAATTCAAAGCTTCATCCCTGCCACCGCCCTGAACACACCACCACCACCCCTTTCGCCGCCCCAAGCCGTCCTCTCTGCTCTTACTGTCACAAGTATGGACACTCCCATGATGTCTGCTACTCTCTCCATGGTTATCCACCCTCTCGTGGTGGACGCTCCTCTCGTAGTGGCCGTCGTGGAGGATATCGTGGTGTCTACACGCCACCGCGCAACAGCCTGCCTCTGCAGACCCGACAATTCTCTCAACCACCGACTGTTTTCCGGGCCGCCACCAACAGATCCGGCCTTCTTGGCCCAAGACCCACATTCGGTCTCTCTACCTTCATTCCCTCTCACCGCGTTTCTCAAGATGCAAACTCCTTTCAGCAATTTCACTCAACTGGCATTAACTCTCTCTCATCATATGCCTTTTAATAACCCTATGACTCAACAAGGGTTGATAAATCAATTTGACAATCTTGCCCTTCAAGTTCCCAATGACACATGGTACATGGATTCTGGAGCATCTTCCCACATGACATCCAATGCAGGTATCCTTCACACTCCTTTCAATTTTAGTAATTATGCTCATCCTGATATTGTAGTTGGTAACGGTTCCACCTTACCTGTTTCACAAATCGGAAATTCCCAATTACCCTCTCATCCTAATTTAAAACTCAACAATATTTTAATCTCCCCTCCACTGGTCAAAAATTTAATTTCTGTCCGTCAATTCACTAAAGACAACAATTGTTCAATAGAATTTGACCCGTATGGTTTTTCTGTCAAGAACCTCACCAACCAAGTCGAGATCTTCAGATGCAATAGCCACGGAGACCTTTATCCAGTCACCAACCTCAAGAATCATTCATCACTCCTCGCCTATCCACGCACCTCTACTTTATGGCACCGAAGATTAGGTCATCCAGGTTCTCATGTTTTTCAATTTCTAGTTTCAAATAAATTCATTGATTGTAATCGAAACTCATCTTTAGATATTTGTGATGCCTGTCAATTGGGAAAACATGTAAAATTGCCTTTTAATAATTACTCCTCCCCTACCTTTGCCCCTTTTGATATTATCCATGCTGATTTGTGGACTTCACCTATTTACAGTGTTACTAGTTACAAATACTACCTTGTCTTACTTGATAACTTCACCCATTACTCTTGGGTCTATCCTCTACGTCACAAATCTGAAGTCTATGCTAAATTTCAAGACTTCCATGCCCTGATAAAAACTCAGTTCAATTCTCAAATAAAAGCCTTTCAATGTGACCATGGAAGAGAATTTGACAATCAATCTTTTCAAAAATTCTTTGCTTCCCTCGGTATAATCTTTCGTTTCCCTTGCCCACATACCTCTCAACAAAATGGTAAAGCTGAACGTATCATTCGAACATTAAACAATATAAGTCGCACCCTCCTTTTCCAAGCTCGTCTCCCTCCGTCTTTCTGGGTAGAGAGTCTCTACATGGCTAATCATTTACTTAACCTCACTCCCACAACCACAATTAATACATGACTCCCTATGAAAAACTCTTTCATAGCCCACCTACTTACTCTCATCTACGAGTCTTCGGCTGCCTATGCTATCCCAATACTTCTGCTACCATGCCCCACAAACTTGCCCCTCGTTCTCGTCAATGCATATTCCTGGGTTTTCCTGCTTATCACCGTGGTTACAAATGTCTGGATCTCGACACCGGCAAAATTATCATATCCCGCCATGTGGTCTTTAATGAAAATTGTTTCCCCTACTCTTCTGCTCCCCTAGACACCTCCACTTATGATTTCCTCGAACCTCATGACTCGCCCTCACCTGCCTTCCACCTCCCCACCAAGCATCTATTCTCTCCCGCACCTACAATTAATAACCCTCCTAACCCCACTCCTTCCCAAGCCACCACCACAAACTCCTCATCTTCCCCTCCCTCATCTCACCCAATGGTTACTCGTCGAATGACAGGCAACCTCAAACCTCGCATCCTAATGAACCTCTCCACTTCCACCATATCCCCCATTCCTCATTCCTACAAACAAGCCCTAAAAGACTTGAACTGGACCAAAGCAATGCAGGATGAATATAATGCTCTAATTGAAAATGATACATGGGATCTTGTACCTTGTCCTACTAATGCTCCTATTGTCTCTGGAAAATGGTTGTATCGCCACAAATTCAATTCAGATGGCTCTCTTGAAAGACATAAAGCTCGTTGGGTAGTTCGAGGATTCACCCAAACTCCAGGGGTGGACTTTGATGAGACTTTTAGCCCTGTTGTGAAACCTGCCACCATTCGCACTGTCCTTAGCATAGCTGTTTCCCACAATTGGCCTATTCATCAAATGGACGTTAAAAATGCTTTCCTTCATGGGGACATCAAAGAAACCATTTACTGCCAACAACCTTCTGGTTTTGTTGATCCCTCTCATCCCAATCATGTCTGTCGTCTGAAGAAAGCTCTTTACGGCCTCAAACAAGCTCCCCGGGCCTGGTATCAAAAATTTGCTAGTTTCATCACCTCTATTGGCTTCACCAGTACCAAATCTGACTCCTCTCTCTTTGTCTACAACAAAGGTTCCCACATCGCTTACTTACTACTCTATGTTGATGATATCCTTCTCACTGCCTCCTCAGACACTCTCCTACGTGACATTATGACTCTTCTCTCCAAACAATTCTCTATGAAAGATCTGGGCACTTTAAACTACTTCCTGGGTATTTCCGCAACTTTCACCAATAATAGTCTCTTCCTGACTCAAGATAAATTTAGCAAAGAAATCCTCAAACGTGCCGGTATGGACTCATGTCATTCTGTATCCACCCCGGTTGACACTAACCCTAAACTCTCTGCAAACTCTGGGTCACCAATACCCAATCCTACGACCTATCGCGAACTTACTGGAGCCCTCCAATATCTCACCTTCACTAGACCTGACATAACCTATGCTGTGCAACAACTTTGTCTCTTTATGCATGACCCCCGAGAGCATCACTGGCAGGCTCTCAAACGTGTCCTCCGATATGTTAAAGGTACTTCTTCATACGGCCTTTGGATACACCCCTCCTCTACTGACCGCCTTGTTGCTTATTCTGATGCTGATTGGGCTGGTTGTCCTGACTCTCGCCGATCCACTTCAGGATTCTGTATCTTTCTTGGTGAAAATTTAGTTTCTTGGTCCTCTAAGCGCCAAACTACTGTCTCTCGCTCCAGTGCTGAAGCTGAATACCGCTCTGTTGCTAATACTGCTGCCGATGTTGTTGGTTAAGAAACCTGCTTACCGAACTTCTATGCCCAGTTCCCAAGCCTCAATTATTTTCTGTGACAACATCTCAGCAGTCTACCTTTCTGGAAACCCGGTTCAACATCACCGAACCAAACACATTGAGATCGACATCCACTTCGTTCGTGATCTAGTCTCCATTAATCAAATTCGGGTTCTCCATGTTCCTTCCTCCTCTCAATTTGCGGACATCTTCACCAAAGGTTTGCCTAGCTCCCTGTTTCGACAATTCCGCTCCAGTCTCAGCATACGGCTTCCTCCCGCTTCGACTGCCGGGCGTGTTAAGTCCACTACACGAATCCATAGTGGAATCCTCCACTACACGCACAGCACGCACAACTTCTATATATATATATATATATATGTATAGCACCTCCACTACACACAGCCTCTATATATATATATATATATATATATATATGTATAGCAGATACATAGAAAACAAAATAGACCAAAATTCTACAATTGAAAAGGAAGCTGCAATAATATATTCATATATATATATATATATATATATATATATATATATGTATGTATATGTATGTATGTAAATGTAATCTGTGTAAATGCAGAGAAGCTAACATGTGGTAAAGTTAATGTGAACTCCTCTTCCCTTCCATATATACCATGTGAAAATATTGAAGCTTCACGCGTGTTGCATATGCATAGGGATTCATATATAGCTGAACACCTGCTTTGTCTTTTGTTTTTTTTTGTTCTGTATAAATAATCTTATATATATATATATATATATAGCAATATTTTGTGAGCAATGGTTCGCAGTTCAAGAGGTGCATCTATACGACAAGCTATTATTAATGCCAAACAAAAGTCAACTCCTTAATTCTTCCTCATCACCCTAACTAACTACTAAAAAAGAATGAGACGAGAAGAATTTAAAAACTTTTTAAAGAAAATTCAAAATTTTGCATCAAAACTAAAAATCTAAATCCCTAAAATACACTTATATATATATATATGTGTGTGTCCACTAAAAAAAGGGTTTTGGACCTATTGATCTCAGCTTCCGTTACCATCATAAACCCTTAATTTTTACTTTCAAAATATGTGTTCAGTTCATTCATAAAGCGAGTCAGTCTAAATAGAATTCAAATTACCATCTCTAACCTTTATAATTATAATAAGTATAAGTTGTGTAAATCATCAATAAATACACTTCAATTCTTTTAATGTGAAATTTATGACTTGATTCTCATCTTGCAATATGTATACACCTCAAAGAGTCGTGCATCATTAATCAGGGAAAGAGAAAAAAAGAAAGATGTTGACCTAAAAAAACAAAACAGCTATAGTAGAATTTTGTAGCAGTAAAAAGGTGAGAAGTAAACAGAGATGGGATGGGATGTTCTGGTCCAGATTCCAGCAGATGCATGAGCCATTAGGGAATACGACCACGAGGGGCGCTGGAATTATACATGATTGACAGTTAAATGGAATTAATTGAACAACTCATCAACAACAATGGTGACCAGAGTCCAGCCACAGTGAAAGGTCAACACGTGAGCTGTTTACCATTGCACCTTGGTCCTTCACCCCTAATATATATATATATAGCAGTTGGCAGTTGGGCATGGCAGATTTTCGTCAGACAAAGTCTTCCTAAAAGTATAGATGGAGAGAAAGAAATTAAAAAATATTATAAGTATAAAATTTCAACTACTTACTGACTTTAGTAAATGCATTTTGGGTCCGGAAGTAAATATGAGTGGCATTGCTTCTTATTGGGAGACTAATTAATTTAAAGGACAGTAGAGTATGCATGCCTGCATGAATGCTGCTGCAATATATATGTATATATATTCATTCTATACTCAATCAATAATGAATTGCAATGAGGAATTCAATTCATTAATTAGTTAATTTGTTAGCAGCTGAAACATTCTTAAAGTCAATCTTGCTTGAAGAAAATGCAATTGACTTTAACTATATATATATATATAATATATATATATATTATATATATGCAAAGTTTGCACCTTTTAAGTCTTTAGTACAAATGATTAGCGATTTGTGAATGTTACACCTTTCCATTCAAAAAAAATTGTTAGAAAAAATGAAAATAATTAGATGATCAAATTTTTTTTAAAAAAAATTTGAGGTGGAGAACAAAAGTGAGGGAAAATGAAAATAAAAAGAGGCAAAATTTTAAAAGAATTAAGATATAGGATCAAATTAGTAATATTGAAATAGTTAAGGGATTATAATAGGAAATTTTTCCTATAAAATTTTAGTCTAAACTAATCTTGCAATATATAATTTTGTGATAAGGAATAAAATTTAAATAAAATGTAAAGCTTTGAGTGAACATTTGTACAAATTTAGAGGACTAGTTTGCAATTTACCCTCATTTCATTTGTACATTGTAATGTCGGGTCTTTTGGGGCCGAGGTCGAGGATGCCGGAGTCGGTCTGTTCACAGCAAGGGTCGGCAGGAATTCATCTTTAAAGGAGACGATAAATTGATCAGATCTTCTGTTGCGAGTGCGAAATTCAAGAAATTTTTTGAGAAAAATGGGATACGTACTGAGAGTACGGTTAGCATCGTTCTTCACTGGAGCTGCGGCGGCTTCTGCTTTGGGTCTGTATTCTCTTCATAACGATTACAAGATCGCTCAACAATCCATTTCGCAGCAGGTTTTCCCCTTCTCCCATTGATTACTTCTGGGTTTTCTTTAAAGTTTCTTTCTTTACAGTATCTATCTATTTATTTCTTTATTTTTTTTGGTTGGGTAAATTGGGTAAATCAATTCTTGAATTCTTGAATTTTGAGTGGGATTGTAATTTAATAAGCTTGATTTGTGGAAATCCTCTGCTTTTAGAGTATATATTGTTTTTGGAGCAAATGGGATTAATTGTTTGTTTATCTGGAGATGAGTGGAAATTGGATACCTATTTTATACTAAAGATTAAAAAATGCAGGTACTTAAAGAATCAATGAATGAATCATGACTTCAAAGTTTCAACCAAGAAAACATTTTTGGATAGCTGTAGTTGGGTATGCATTGATAAGATGATAAAGTTTTATTCAGTATTTAGGTTTATGACATTGAATGAAATAACAATAAATTGTTACTACCACTTAAAGAATCAATGAATGAATCATGCTACTGAAAGTACTCAAATGCTTGCTGTTGGAGTGGACTTAGGAAGAAATGTATGACTAGTTGTGATTCAGAAGCCGAAAATGATATTCAGACAAGATTTAAACTTTTGTTTTTGTTTGTTGGGTTAAAAGAAGTAAGATTATTTTTCGTGAACTTTTGATGCAAAGTCATAATGGACTGAAAATTACTCTTCTTGATTCATCATGTCAAAGGATTTTATAGGTGGGCAGGAAATATAGCTGTTGGAATGAGTATTATGATCTCAAATCTGGAAGGCATTGAAATTGCAAGTCTTTCAGCTTTATATATATATATATATATATGCTAATTAGTCTTCTTTTTTCTTTAGGCAACTGCTCTTTATGAATCTTTGGATGGAAGAATCTCGTCTCTTGAAAAGTTCAAAGAAGTTGAGGCAACAAAACCTGTAGAAACTGCATCTTAGAAGTTTTTAAGCTGTGGCTGGCTTTGTTGAGAACTGATAGTTTGCCAATGTTTCAAACTGTGTATACATACACTGATGTGTAACGTTCATTTGGGGTCACCATTTTCTCTGCAGGGTGAAGTAACAAAAACACAGTACTGAAGTTGCAACATGCATTGTCTTTGTTATGTTTATTGCTTATTTGGTTAAAGGATGTTCTCAAAATTGAATCTTTTTCATGTGGGGTTTTTGCTTTTAGTTCTCTTCTTTTAAATCCCGATCGATTTGTTTTTTCCCAGGTCTATTCCTTCCTTAATCTGCCAGAAAATCCATGTTGTCTTGTTAAACAAACACAACTGCAGGAGCCAAGTACCAAAAAAGTGAAAATCTTGACCAGCTAACACCTTAATTAGATCTGTTCTTGAATTTTGAATTGCAGTATCTTTCTTTACATGTTCATTTTGTTCAGTATGAGTGGCTTTCACTATCACAGTCACAGCTCTGCCCTGAGGAATTTTGCTAAAGAGAAAAAATAATGATGAAGAATGAAAAAAAGAAAGAAATTCTGCACTTCTAAGAACGAAGCAGGTGTAGAAACGTGGCATTTCATAAAGCCTCAAGAAAACAATCGTATTACTGTTGGTTCCATTTCTTGAAATACCTTTACTGCCCTCCTTTCTTCCAATGTCAAATCGTGCAAGTGAGGTTATTCTAGTCAATTTACAGAACAATGTGGATTGCCAGAGGCCATAAAAATTTTTCCCATTAAAGAAAAAAAGGAAATAAAGCTCAACCATTCATGACCCTTTGAAAGGTGCTAATTCTTTAGAATCCCCTGTTTATGCAAATGAATAATCCAAATGGTTAATGCAAAAGCTTGATTCTTGAGAAATACACTAACAACAATGGTGGCTTTGAGCTTCCATTCCCAGTCAGTCCTCCACAAGCCAGCAGCACCACTACCAGGGTATGGCTACTTAAGAAAACAGAGGAGGGAAGTTAGAGGAGGTGGGATTAATATACGATGTGGGATTGCTGAGCCTTCTGGAGTGCCAGCACCTATGGGCCAGAAAACGAAGTACAATGATGGGTTATTTGAGAAGGCTTTCATGACTCTGTTTGCTCGGAAGATGGAGAATTTTGCTGCTAAAGATGACGTAATCATGGGACAGAAGATGAGCGGAAAGAAAGGGTTTTTCGATTATGACTATGATAGCTTTGTTGATATATCAAGAAGAGTAATGCAAGGAAGAAACCGTGTCCAACAGCAACACGTTGTTCGAGAAGTTCTCTTATCCATTCTTCCACCTGGTGCCCCTGCTCAGGTTTTTTTTCCTTACTTATCTCAATATTCTGTTGAAATTTGAATAGATTAAGGAAAATCAAGAATAGCTCAATATTCTGTTGAAATTTGATTAGATTAAGGAAAATCAAGAATAGATTTTATTTTGGGTTTGTTGATAAGGTTGTTCAGATTTCTAAACAATGGGAAATATAGAGGAAAAAAAATAAAATAAAAATTGCTGGCTATGGGGTTCGAACCCATGCGCACTTATGTGCAGAAGATCTTAAGTCTTCCCCCTTAACCTCTCGGGCAAACCAGCTGATTGTTTATATACTAAAAATTAATAGTAGATAATAGTTTATTTTGACAGTTTAAGAAGCTTTTCCCACCTACAAAATGGGCTGCAGAATTCAATGCTGCCCTAACAGTGCCATTCTTCCACTGGTTAGTCGGTCCATCTGAGGTAATAACTTACTATTTTTGGTTCTTTCATCTCATTTTTAGTCAATTTCGTATAATTGTGTTTTCGTAAAAAGAAAAAGGATTAAATCTTTAAGTATATGGAAGTAGGTAATGGAAGTTGAGATAAATGGAGTGAAGCAAATGAGTGGAGTTCGTGTCAAGAAATGCAGGTTCCAGTTTTTTATATTCTTTTTCCACATTTTTATTAATCTCATAAATGGGATTTAACTTCTTTTTTTTTTAAACTATAATTAATTAATTAAGTAATGATGTTGTGTGTTTAATTTGAAGGTACTTGGAGAACAGTGGGTGTGTAGGAATGTGTGTAAATATGTGCAAGATACCTACACAAGATTTCTTCACAAAAGAATTTGGACTCCCTTTGACAATGACACCAAATTTTGAAGATATGAGCTGTGAAATGGTGTATGGTCAAGCTCCCCCGCCATTTGAAGAGGATCCAGCAGCTACTCAACCTTGTCTTTCTAATATTTGTAAGTTAAATTAAATTAATAAATCTTGATTGTAAATTTCTTAATAGTTCTTTATAAAATAAAAACCGATGTTCTGCAGGCTCAGTGGCAAATCCCAAATCCAGCGTCTGTCCTAAACTACAAGCTTAAGCCAAAATTAAAGAACGACTCTTTATGGCCAAAGCATCCCATATAATATGATACGGTAATTTAGCTTATCTTTTTAATTTCTTGTTTTTTTATGGGTCATTTCTTGAAACTTTCTTTTTGAACACACACATTTATATATATATATATACACACGCCTATGTATGTAATATGAGCTAAGAGTGCACATAATATGGTCACAGAAAGATATATATATATATACATGTCTTAGTGTTTGTATGATCTCACTATATATATATATATATATATATATACACTTATTTTTAGCTATTTGTCTCATTTTCTAGGACACATCTTGTCCTTTGCAAAAAATTGAGTGTATGGACTTAACGGGCCTATTATTAAAATGATCTTGACTTTAGATAGGCTTAATAGATCGGCCCAATATTATTGGGCCCCATACCTTAGCCCAAATATTTTATATGCATTGGTCCGTTTATTCCGGGTCGGGTTTATCTTATTCAATTTGTAATCCTAAAAACTCCTAATTCCTCCGTGGATGATTTTTTACATATTTCTTTAAAAAAAAAAAAATCATCTTTTGATCAAATATAATGGACTAACCAAATAACATTTTACCTCCCGAAGCCAGAAATTATCCCCATCAAACTACGTGTTAGTTACTCACCTTGGTTATTCATACATGCATACATATACATATAATATTATATATATATATATATATATATATATATATATATATACACATACATAATATTGATTTTCTTTATGTGTAAGTAGGTTTTTATGGTTGTAGTTGGTTGAAAATTGCTGCTCATCTTGTGTTCCTTATAAAAAAATCCATTTCCTCCCTACATATTTATATATATATATATAATATAATATATATATATATATATATATATATATAATAATAAACCTATAATTAATAGATATCTAATTGAGTTTCTAGATGAAAGACACGGGAAAATGAGGTAATGAAGTTGGATAAATTCCCAGCATATCTCACCGTCTTCTAACTAACTCCCTCCCCCTCTTAGGGTTACTGTTGACAAATATGGAGGAATGATGTCAATAGTGTTCAAAGGTCCATATATATATAATATATAAATATTAACCTTTATCCTAAACACGTACACTTAATATATATATGTATGTAAAATGCTATAGTAATTCATGTAATTTAGCCAAACATGAATTAATAGGGTTACGTATCTTGCATGGATTTACAAGGAACTGACTAGGCATTGATACAATATGAATATAATCTTACATCTAAATGTTTAATCATATATACAAATAGATATAAATAATTATAACTAATTGAGTGTTGTGTTTTTCTAATATCTTATAAACGGTGTTAAATAATTAATTATAGAGTGTTGAATAATTTAAATTAGTAAAAATATATGGGAAAATATTTACAGCATAAATATATATATATATAGGACTTGAAAGGTCAAAATTAATTACCTCACTATCAATGTCGGCTTGTGTGAAGTAGTTGAAGTCTTTTTGACTATCCTTTTCTGCTGATTAAGTGTAATATTAATCTATACTGTTATTAATGCAACTCTATGAATGTTACCCTTTCCGGGAAGATTACCGTTCTTCTGCACCTTATTAATATATGTATAATTGTGCACAAATCTCAGATTATAATTCGTTGGTAATGCAATAAAATTCAAAGTTGACCAGGTTTCTAGGTTAAATCTCAATATTTATCCACCAAGTTGTTGTTATAAACAAGTAATTAATTAAAAATAAATTTAAAATTGGGATCGAAGGTATATCACATTGACCAATATTTTCATTAAGGTTCATTTTTAATATCCAAAATATCTATCAAACTACCGTGAATAGACAAATAAGTGACATATAATATTTTTAATTTATATAGAAATAAATGAAAAAAATATATGACGAAAGGGTAGGAAGGAAACATTTTGATATTTAAAAGGTAGAAACTTCCCCCTTATCTCCATGTATTATTTTATGATCCTTTTGTAAATATAAACATGGTTGTTTCTACGCGAGTAATTTATTATTATTATTATTTTTGGCTAAGAAATGAATATAAGGTGGTCAGCTCTCTAATATAAGTTCCCATGATAAAAATACTAAAAATGTAGTAAAATAGAGATTAAGGTAAGAATAAACAATAAATAATTTATTCAACAACAACCTGAAACAATGGAGGCTTGTCTTTTTGCTTCTTCACATTTAAAAAAAGAAACAAGTGGGAAAATAGAAATCAAAATTTGGAAAAAGAAGAAGCTGTGATTAGTTTTAACCTCCAATAACTAATTTAACATATATCCAATAATTGGTGCAATCTTAATTTTATCCATAAAAGAAGAAAGTCATACTTTAGTTTTGTTTGTGTTAGTATTAGTTGATATATATATATATACACCCAACTCTTGCATTTGGTTTTACCTTTTGCTTTTTTTACTTTGTATATATATATATATATATATATATATATAGTTTTGTTTCTGGTTTAAGAGTGGTTATATCATGTCAACTTTTGACGTGCATTTCGAAGTAAGACTTGCAACTCAAGTTAACTCTTACATACATATACATTTCTTAAACAAGGTTAATAAAATTTTGATCCTAACAACATTAATTATAGAGTTGCTTTTAAGTGGGAATAGTTTATCAACAATTTATAAGAAATATATATATTGAGTAGTTAGTTGTATCGTATTGACATTTAATTAAGTAGTATTAATTAGAGACTTAAAAGATTGCAGCTTGGTTGCGACTAATTCTGGTCAGAACAAGCAACTCCCAACCATGAAACTTTGATTAATTCAGATCATAGTCAGTTCTTCTGCAAAATAATCTTAGGTTTTACTATAAACATGTTTTCCTATGATATATCGTTTTCAAGAAATGAAATCTTGTTCATTGAACATTGGAGAAATCAGATAAAAAAAAAAAGTTGCTAATCAACGTCCAACCCTTCATGAAAATTCTGAATCCCTATATTGTGTATGATGTATGATATAACGATATCACTTTTTGAATAGGGTTTTTTCTCACTATATATATATATATATATATATATATAAGATTTTGAAAAATATGAGGAAAAGAAAAGAGGTGATTTTTGTTTAAATATAAATTATTGATCTAATTAAGAAGAAGTTGGTGGAGAGAAGATAAACCACATTCAGAGCAGGTAGTTATAAGAGATCTATTTATGAATTCCAAACAAAAAGAATAATAATAGACACAAAATAACGAAGAATAAATATATATATATATATATGAGATCAATATAAGGGATGTAAAATGACAAAAAAGATGACCATTTCGATGATGTAATTCTAAATTACATAAATTAAAATATATATATATATAAGATAAAAGCTAGCTAATCATTTCCAACAACAATGGCAATGAATGATGAATGTATCTTACAGAAATAAACAACAACCTAACCCTCTCTCTCTCTCTCTCTCTCTCTCTCTATATATATATATATATATATATATATATATATATATATAAAGTATACCTACAAATACGAAAAAACTTAAGCTGAAAATCCCCCGAGAAAGAGCAGTGTATATATATATATATATTAGAGATTATAACATAAATTTTATTTTTCATTTGATTTACGTGCATTTATGTATTTATCATTGTTTTGATTGTATCATTATCCTTAAACTTAGAAATTAATTTCGGACAATACAAGGAAGGTGTAATTGGGATTGAGTAACGTAAACAATCTTTGTTTAACCGTATAAAGCAAGTTTTCTGATGACTAATTTCTACAGAAATGGATCAGAAGTCAGAAGTAAGTAGCAATGGATCGGAAGTCAGCGGTACGTGAGTGAGTATATATATATCTATATATTTATGGGGTGCAAGACGTAGCCGCCAATCCCTCCATAAAATTTTACACATTTTTTCCGTCTGGAAACTTCCAAGTTTCCAACAGTTGAATTTGGAAACATCCACGTATGTATATATATATATATATATATATATATATATTACCCCCGCGGGAAAGGAAATATATAGATTTCTTTTTCCAATCCTTACTAACAATTCCCGACAAGGTTGCTTGCGTTCTAAGATATAATTAATTAACCGTGCATGCATAAGGATATGTAAAACAAGACACTAATTTAAATTCAATTTAAAAATATTTCTAAAAAAATTGAGTAAAATTGATTCGATATTATAAGAATTAAAATAGATTAAATTTGAATTAAATTTTTTTTTAAATGAAATAATGTTGGAGGAACTAAGAAACAAAAGTTTGAAGCAACAATGTGGTAATATATTAATTAATGTCATCTATCCGACAAAGGATAATGTCAAATTTTGGCCACAACTAACCTTTTGAAAATGAGGAAAAAGGGAAAATTGTAACCCAACAAAGATAATGTTTTTGTTTGTGCATAGGTAAAAAGAAGAAGACCAGGAAAAAAAAAAGAAAATTATCTTTAATTTCTTTCAAGTATTAAGAAGAACTTTCCTCTAAAGATTTGCAAGAATTTAAAAAATTGGCCATTCAAGAGACGTGTTAAAGGAAAAAAATATAGATATATATGTATCAACTTCTATCCCATGACAATTGAAAAGGACACTAGGATTACCTAAACCTTATTATAATGATTACAAGATTTTCATTGGTCGTGTACGTAAAGGATCTTGCTTCTTGATTTGGAACACAACAAATAAATAAGACTCCATATGTTTGTTTGCTAGGCGACTTTCTTTTTGCAAAGCTTAATCTCTACAATTAATATTTGGAAAAAGCTTTGACGAACTCAGCACCAAAAAGAAATATATATA
Source organism: Asclepias syriaca (assembly GCA_027405835.1). Classification (NCBI taxonomy): domain Eukaryota; kingdom Viridiplantae; phylum Streptophyta; class Magnoliopsida; order Gentianales; family Apocynaceae; genus Asclepias; species Asclepias syriaca. The sequence goes on along the minus strand of CM049929.1, from coordinate 677,023 downwards.
TATTAGTGAAAGATTGACCTTGAACATGAGATTTATGTCATCCATGCAGGCATCACTTTCTCTCTCCTCCCTCTATCTATCTATCTATATATATATATATATATATATATATATATATATATATATATATAATATAGGTATCATATATGTAGATTGAGTTATAAACTAGCAAGGAGAAATACAAATGGGGAGGTCTCCTTGTTGTAGGGATGAAGGTATAAAGAAAGGGCCATGGTCACCAGAAGAAGATGAAAGATTGGTTAATTATGTAAAGAAAAATGGAGCAGGGAATTGGCAAACACTCCCAAAAAAAGCTGGTTTGAATAGGTGTGGGAAAAGTTGCAGACTAAGATGGACTAATTACTTGAGACCAGACATTAAAAGAGGACCCTTTTCAGACAAAGAAGAATCCATTATCATCAACCTTCATCAACAACTAGGCAACAAGTAATTCATTCATTCATGTCATTTCTTGATTAACAAGAAAAAAGTACTGTTTTTTTTTTTTTTTTTTTTACTTTTTTTCTTGATTTATGATCTAGGTGGTCAAGAATTGCAGCATACCTTCCGGGAAGAACAGATAATGAAATCAAGAATCATTGGAATACCCACATGAGAAAGAAGCTACTGAAATCAGGAATTAATCCAAATACTCACCAGCAGATATCTGATCTCAATCTTCTTTCTCAGATGCTGCTGTCTTCAAACAATATGAATTTGATTCCCTTTGTGAATCCTTCTCCTCTAGGCTGGCTTCAAGATTTGCTGCTGCTGCAAGCTATAAATTCAAATTCAAATGCAAATTCAAATTCAAATCTTCTACCATATCTTCTCCAAGCAGCAATGAATACTTCTCCCCATATAAACAATCAGCAATTCTTTCAACCACAGCAAAACATAATTTTGTCTAACTCTTTGTTGAACTGTGAAGGGGGGGAATTCATTGGATCTCATCAAGGAATATTATTACCCGTTAACAATGACAACAAGAACATGAAGAATTCAGAATATTCTCTTCCATTATTAGTTTCAGGTTCTGCAACTCCAGAAAGTAGCTCCATTATTAATGTGGAAAACACCACCAAGAACAGTAGTAGTTATGTTGTCCATAATCAAGCACGGGATGATGATGTGGCAGATATTTTTGATACCTGGGATAAATTTTTAGATGACGAAGCATGCAGCAGTTCTTTCTGGAAAGATATTATGGGATGATCATGCACATATATATATATATATATATATATATATATATATATATTGCAATCAGTACAACTTCAAATAGGTTGGTTGGTTGGGTTGGCATGCATGCATTTCATGAGGATCAGTATATTCTTTTTCTTCTATTCCCTTATGATAACCAGTCGACATACACATGCATAATATATATATATAATGTTATATATAGTGAGAGAGAGAGACAGAAACACATGTTGTTTTACTGCAGCAGAATATATATATATATATATATATATATATATATATACATCCATGGAGGGTGATATGTAGCTGCAATTAGTACTTCATTTTTTAGTTTTTAGTTTTTCAAATGCTAGAAAACCTCATAATTAACCATTTCATCCAAATTTCGATGGTGAGCATATATATATACTACCTGCACACACATACACACACTCAAGGTTGATACATTCTGTATGAAATATATATATATATATATATATATATCCTGTAATCAAAGTTGATGTACATCTTTATTCAATAACACTCAGTTCACACACCTATATTATATATATATATATATATGTGTGTGTGTGTGTGTGTGTGTGTGTGTGTGTGTGTGTGTGTGTGTATTTCTTGATGCTTGAAGGGTTTTTTTGTTTCACTATATTTGATTGAAAGCCTTTGGGGTTTTGGATAAAGGTTGAGTAGACAACACAAATTGAAGAATTAAGTTTGAATTCCTCCTATTTGGAATTACAAATTTCCAGGGAAACTTAACAGAAAAAGTGTTAAAAGTTAAATGGAAAATACTTCAAATAACAAGTTATTATCTCACAGGACATGCTACTTTGATACTATTACAAATTCTTCTTTACACCCCAGAAATGGATGTCTACCATCAGGCCATAACAGGATTTCAACTTTCCAAGTGAAAACTTAAATCAGTAGATAAGAAAGATGCAAACTTTATCTTGCTAGCAAAAGAAGCTTCAACCATTTTCTTCATGGAATTTATTTGGTTCTTTACAAAAATCTTGCTTGTTTTCCCACTTTTTTCCCCTGTTCATGACCTTTTGTGCAATGGGGAAAAAAAGAAAGTGATAAGATAAATCACAATGCATGTAGATAATAACAGTTTGAAATGCTTAATCTACCAAAATATATATTCACAATAAGGGCTCAGAAGAAATTCAACATTCTAAATAGAGCAGCCAGAGGATACTAAAACTACAACTCTGACACCTGTGTTGTTTATTTATTTAATTAGAATGAACTGCCTTTTCCTAAAGGTTGTTTCCATGGATGCCAACAAGATTTTTCAATCAACACAAGATTAAGTACATGAGAGAGCATGTTGCTGCTTGAGTAATGACTGATTTCCAACCAAGAACACTGGTAATGGAAATACACAGCATAGAACTATAGTTCTTGTCCGAATATTTTGGTTTCCCATGATAGAAGCTATGCACCTATTCTTCCTTCTTGGTCTTCATTAATTTGTTTCCAATTGTATTTTTCACAGTTAATAGCCTATCATGTGAATCCTTCAGATATCATCATTTTTCCATATTCGTCAAGATCAGAAAGAAATTTAAAGTGTGGATTGTAGGAAAAGGAACAGGTTGGTCTTGATAATTTTTCCAAAAACATCAGATTGTATTTGAAACAACTTATAGTAAACTACATGTGTATCCTTCAGATATCATGATTTTTCCATGTCCGTCAAGAACCAAGGCAAACTTGAAGTGCCAAAAGCTTATCTGACCCTAGATCACAGTCCCAAAATGGCAAATTTCTTTCCTTAAAATCACAAGTCAACTTTATCCAAGTATGTGGAACATTTGTTGTAGCAAGTAAAAATTATTGCAACAATTTCTCAGCAAATGGTAGCTTCTTTCTACCATAGTCTTCCCTTTAACCAAACAGTCATACACAAATTGATGTATAGTTTGTCAAACCCCTCCCTCACTTTTACTTGCCAATCAGTAAAAGAAAATCATGTCATTCTTTGTCAAAACTTTAAAATGAAGATCAATAACATACCTTAGGATGTTGGAAGAGATGTCCTGCATCTCTTGTTTGCAATAAACCAAATCATCATGTCTGAAACTTTGTACCAGAATCAGGATTCATTGAGATGCCTGAACTGTTCCTTGATGTGTTAATTCATTTCAGATAAGGAATAGTTCTCTTACCACATGGAGAATCCGCCTTGACCACCCATCCATCATCATCATCATCCAGATGATTGAAAGACCATATTTGGCTTGAGAAGGATCAAACTATGTATACTATCACTCAATGTGTAAAGCAGACCAGATTCACGCAGATCAATAAATGCCCTAGTTGTGTTATCTGCACACATTCCTAACCCTATCCAACAAAAGAAAAAGGAGACATGAAGAATAGACTTCCAAGAGCCACCAATAAATGAACAATAGACTCATATGGAGTCTTTAGAAACACTGTGTTGGTTATTCTCCACATTCTCATAAGGTTATCTAAGAATTTTCCAAGCTATTGAAAAGAATAACAAAAGTGACACTTAGATTCCAAGTTTCCATCAATGGATTATGTAAGCAGAATTAAGTTAACCACTTATGAAGTAGTTAATTCAACAACAAGTGGCTATAGCAACACATTTAATTTTCTTTTTTTACAACCACCATTAAAATCTCTACTACACATATGTGTAGTTCAATTCCTGTTCTCAACCCACTGCTCCAAGGATAGTGTGATTCATCTTTATATATAAAACATTTCTAATTCCTAGAAATGGCAACAAGATTCCTGAAAGTTGCAACAAGAAAAGCACTCAACATAGTAATTGAAAAACATTCAGAATGGATCTTAGCAAAAAAAAAAAAAAAAAAAAGACAAAAATGGCAAAAATTCATTATCTCAGGTATCCAAAGATACATCTAAAGAATTGAAGGAAGTTACATGTTCCTTGAAGGACAACTTTAACCTTACTAGTGCTCTTTCAAGGCATTTAAAGAGAAGAATACCTATGTACATTATCAAAAAACAACATGTAATCTCCCATGAGAAAAATCGAAATGAAACTAAGCACCTACTTATTCGCTGTTACACTATCAGCCTATCTGATGAAAACTTCCATTTAAACCCTAGAAAAGTTTTTTAAAAAATCACCACAATTTTGAACCCAACTCTCCAAGATAATCTCTATCCTGCAGCCAAACTTCTCATACCTGGAGGTTCTCGTTCTCTTCCCTATGCTTAGGAGGAATAGTTATTATAGATGCATCATCATCCTCAAATCCATTATCACCCACTAGTAGTCTCACATCATTTTGAGAATCCAAATTCTTGTTCTTTTTACTTAAGAGGTCCCAGAAAAAATCTGTTAACACAATTTCATAATCAGGCATCTTTGCATACCCAGGAAAATAGTTGATGTCAACAACTAGATACCTGTTTCCAATCTTAGTATCCCTGATCATATCAAAATTAAACAAATGTAACCGAGTCACTTTCCTCAATCCCATAGCTATTTTGGTGATTAAACTCATTGGGGGATAATCTGCATCCTCCAAATCCATCAACTCATCATTTTTCTCAACTGTATTAAGATTAGAGACCTGTGAAAATGGCAAAGACCCTTTCAAGACCCCAAGATTCTCCTCTTTTACATCAGGTAAGGACTTCCTTTTCATACATTTCACGTAGTCACCCACCACATAAACCTTAAAGATGACCCCTCCATGATTCACGAACTCCTGCAACACAATTGGTGGTTTCAGCTTATTCAATCCCTCATGGTTAAAGACTAAAAGCATCTTATGAGACTTAGCACTGCCGTCAGCAACTAAGGGCTTGGCAATGACGGGAAATTTCAAACCCTCACTTTCGACCTCAGAGGCTGATATGGCGTCATAAACCACAGTCTGATTAGGGACTCCAAAAGACTCAGCACTGGTCTCGATTATCAGACCAGTCACCAACTCAAGCATGGTAATCCGATTGTGCAGCCGCTCAATGTCTTCAGGCAAATCGATGATTAACGACCTAGGGTTTTTGGTTGAGTAATCCCTCAATTGTTGCTTCCAATCGTCAGCGTAAAATTTGTGTAGCACACAATCAAAAGGACCCTGATCAATCAATCGCCGCTCGACATCAATCTTGATCAGATCGATGCCTCTGTCTCGGGCCGTATTCAGTAACGAAACTTGTATGAAACTGGCTTGCTTTTTCGGAGCCAAAGCGTAGCCCACCGTGAATCTTTTCTTCAATGGCTCCGCCATTGTAGTACCTATCAGCGAAATTTTTATTTTTTTTTCAAGAAGGACGCAGCCTTTCAATGACAATTCATGCCCCCCAAAAACAAAATTCCACTTTCTGAAACCAATTCAAAGAAGAAAAAAAAGGAACAACACAAAATCCCCTAATATATAACTCAAATCCAATTCAGTAATTTCGAAAATTCGAGGGTTTTTTAATTGAATTATTCTCCCGACTGCATGTGTATGAAAGTGCAAATAGAGCAGAGAGAGAGAGAACGAAAATAGTGAAGTAAAGGAGGGTAAATATAGTTTGGAGGCTAAAGAAGGGTTTGATAAAGTGACTGCCCTTAAGATAAACATATACACGTGGTGCATCATGGGAGAACCCTGGCAAATATGTTATATATATATTCTTATACTATTATGAAAAAGAAAATCTATATATTTTTAGTTTTATATATAATTATCAAATATTTTAAAATGTTTAATAATTTATATTAAAAAAAATTAATTTAATTAGTAGCAACTTTATTTATTTATAAATATCATAAATATATCAATTAGTTTTTAATATAAAGTAAATGAAATAGCATTAATATACAGTTGACTAATTGAATTTAGAAATGAGAAAGAAATGAAAAAGGAGGGAAATTGTAGAATTGGCTGTACTTTTTTACGATTGGGACTTGTTTGGTTTAACACGGACAAAAGTGATGGTGACTTTTTTTCTTTTTTTCTTTTTTTTTTTTGAGATTATTACCTTTTATTATTATTATTATAAATTTAAAATATGTTTTTTTTATGAATTAAATTTGAATTATGTTACAAGAGAAGAAAAAAAAATTGAAGGCAAAAAAACAACATTTATGATTTAGGGTTTTACAAAATATATTATTAAAATGGAATAAACCTTTTAAACCATTTGCAAATGGTTGATGGTTTCTATTTTTATTCCTTTGAATATTCCTTTTTTTTTTTAATAAAAGACTTTAAATAAAAATATAATTTAGTTGATAACAGTTTCATTTATAATTTTTAAAATTTATAAATAATGGTAAATTTACTTTAAATATAAGAAGAAAAAAAAAGTTTAAAATGTAATAATTATTGTTACTAAAGTATATTACTTGTTAGACAAAAAAAAATTCAGAAGGTAAAATTATTCCTCCTTTTGTTAAAATTATTATTATTTCTAAAGAAGATAAAAAAATTTTAGAGGAAAACATTAGAATTTGTGGTTTAGACTTAACTTTGGAGGATAAGTATTGTACTATGATGTGGTGTGTATATATATATATATATATATATATATATATATATATATATATATATATATATATAGAGAGAGAGAGAGAGAGAGAGAAAAAGAGAATGGAGAATTTGTTTTCTAGTAGTGATGGGATATCCTAAAAGTGATAGCATACACAATGCAAAGTTTAAAAAAGTCAAAATGTGTAGCAAATGGGAAAAATGTTCATCCCAATTTGGCAAACATGAGAACTATTCGTTACGTAAAAGTTAATAATTTAACAATAAAATATGTTATACAACTATTATATTATAATAATTTTTGTAAATCATCTAAATTTTTTTGATTAATTTATTATATTATATTATTCGAGTCACGTGTTACAATAGTTTGTTGAGATAGAATTTATGTTATTTGGGAGACATCCTTTTCAATTTGTCACTCTCATATATATATACTTTAATTAATCCAAGGATTTAGATGTCTTCTTATGATGTTTCATTGTAGAGGGTGGGTCTATATTTGTCTCCACAAACTTGGCTTCCTTCCTTTTGCTATTTTATATATATATAATAACTTGGTTGTAAGTTCTAACCGAAGATTTAGTTGTTTATATATTATTGTTTATAAAAAGGAAATATGTGTAAAGGCAACTCGTACTTAATTTGATTTAATTTATATATATATATATAATTTTTTGACTCAAATTTGAAATATACATATTTAATATCATGATATTCTTTTTTCTTTATAAAAAAATAGAATTTTTATATATATTAATACAAGATATGTTTAATTTTGTTGGGCATACATACTCTCCTAGCATGGAAGAATCTCCACATAATTTGGGGGTTGAGGGGATTTCCTTCAAGATTCCATGTGGATTATTCACAAAATCTAGGAATTTGTTAATTATCTTAAAAAAAATGAGATTAATGATATTTTTAAGTCATGTTCATATATAATATATTAATTTTTATTTAAATTTAATTTTATCGATTGTATATATAAATATGAATTGGATTCTAAAAATTTAATTAAAATCTAAGCTTTATACAAATTAGAAAACGGGGAATAAAAGAAGATCCAAAGCAGCCAAAAGAAAAAAAGAAAACATTCACGTTGGTTTTATAATTATAAACAAAGCTCCCGATAAAGACAGTGATGGAGTAATTTATCAGTGACATCCACGAGTGATTCCAAATGGATATATATATCATATATTCTTCTCAATCCCTTCCTTATAATATATATATATATTTTTTTTCTCTCTTTTATCACGTTTAGAACAAATAGATCAAATCCCTCTTAAATTTAGAATATATTCTCATCCAGAATAACATGGTTCATCAACTTTACCTAAAAAAAATTTCTTTTCTTCAAAAATACTTATACATACATACATACATACATATATATTTATATATATTCCAAAGATGGAACCAAGTGTATTCCAAATTGCAAGTTGCACTTTTTTTTCATAGAGTAAGAAGGTATGTTTCTTTATAATATTTCTCCACCTTTCATTATATATATTGTGTGTGTGTGTATGTATGTATGTATAAAGTAACTAGATTAAGAAAAATAATAATAATAATGCATGTTGGGAACAAAGTTGTTTGTAGATACATAGTAATGTTTAATTCCCAATTAATAACAAATTAGTGGAAGAATTCCTTAGCCTTTTCTTTTCTTTTCCTTTTTCAGATTTCATAAAAACAAGAAAACTTTATCACTTTCCATTTTTGTTAACATATATATATATATATATATATATTTACTTGGGCCAAATATAAGTATCACTAAGAAATTAAAAAATATACATAGATGGAATGGACTGTGGTGCGGCCTGGCTTATTATTGGGCCTTTTTTAAATATGTTATGTCAATTTTTTTGGGCCTTAAAATATTCGTTAAATTTTAACATATGGGCCACGGAGCCCACTAAATAAGAATAAAAATAAATAAATAAATAAATAATTGCAACTTTAATAATGACAAAAAAGGATGGATTTCCAATAATTACTCTTAATAATAGCGACAATAATATATAAAAGAAATCTAAGCAACGATAACACGTGGTGGAAGGGGCGTCTAAAAAGGAAAATAAAAGAAAAATAAATAAAAGAAGGCCATGTGCGTTTGTCAGTACGTAACGGAATAGTTTCAACGGCGTTTCCATCTTCACATGTCCACCACGCTAACAATTTACCATTCATTTAACAATTCGAAATCAATATGTTAAGTTTATTGTAAATAATAAATATTTTAAATTTATTTTATATACTTTAAATATAAGATTGTTATATGTACAAATATCTCACAATCCACGTCAGAGAAAATATCCTGAACAATTCACATACAACATATCATCATATCTAATTTAATATTATCATAACACAAAATATTTAAAAAAACTCATAAGATAAAAAGCTCACATCTTGTAAACAATGATATATAAATACATCTCTAAGAAAAGAGAAGAGGATATAATAAATTACACATGCAAAAGGCTAAAGAGAAAAATAACACATAAAAAATAATGAGAGACCTCCAAAAAAGAATACATCACAAATAACAAAGTACTAACAAAAAATATATATGTCTGATAAAAGGAGGAATAGCGGAAACAGAATTAGATATTACGTGAAACCAATATTCCGTGGCGGGCAGATACATTGTGTTTGTCAAGCACACGTTATTCACTTTAAATTTCTCAAATGTTCGACCTTAAGAGTATTTGTACATTTCGGACATCTTTATTCTTACGGTACAACCTTTGAATGCACGTCTGACGACGGAAGAAAATAAAATTCCGAAAATAACCTCGAAGCTACCCGAGAATCCGAAAGTAATAAAAGAAAGCTGATTTACACTTTTTCTTACAACCTTTTTGGATTATTTCTCTGAAAATACGAATATTCTTTTCTCTCCTTCTCCCATTAATTATATATATATATATATATATATATATATATATATATAGACAGAAGACATAGAAAGAGAGAAAAAGAAGAGTGTCCCTAAAGCAAAAGCAAAGAAGAAGAAGAAGGGAAAAGATACGCCCATAAAATACATACATATATATATATAAATATTTTATAAATAAATCTTCATTTGTTCTTATCTTAAATTTTAATTAACAGCTTCATTGTTGTTCATTTGTAAGGGTTATAGAACTCGAACCCACAAATTGTTTTTTCTTTTTTTTTTCGTGAATTTTGGGAATTTGTTTGATGGAGGGTACTGCTGCAGCAGATGATGCTGTGGCAGCGGAGCAATCCCCGTCGTCGTTGTCTGTTTCTGCGACGGATGGCATTGGGGAGGATAAGAAAAGGTGGCCTTTGACAATTAGGGAGGTAGGTTTAGCATTTGCGGTCGTTTTTGGGTTCTTGGCGGGGCTTCTTGGTGTGTACATGACGATGCCTGCCTCTGATTATAGCTTTCTTAAGCTTCCACGGACGCTTGAAGATATTCAGATTCTAAGGTACCCACTTTTTTTTTTCTGTATCCCTGTTTCTGGATGTGGTGTAAAGTTTCCTGTTCAAATATTCAGATTATATATATATATTTTTTTTTTTAATATGTGCTTAATATGTACCTGCATGTGAATTGTGTTCGATGTGGCCTAGATTGTCCCTTGTGTATTATTAGCTTTTTATTTTTAAAATAAAAGAAAGAATCTTTTGTTTTACAAGTTACTCTCTTTTTGATTTCTTGAATTTTGTGAAGACCTGATCATGATTAGAATCTCGTTTAGTGTGAAAAGGGAATTACAGCAACTGCACAATGGGATCTTTCGAATATATAAGTAAACAGCTTTTTAAAAATTGGAGACTGTTATAGAGGGGAAAGTTGATCTGATATCATTTGTGATTTGAACAAATTGGCTAATAAGCAGGTACTGGATTTGATGTAAAAGGTATCCTTGAAAAGGATTTCAAATCAGTTATGGTGCCATTTCCTATTACATGTTTGTCTGTTCCTCTGTCATAAGCCTATCATTGAAGTAAAAAGAAAAGTCACAGATTAGTGTTGAAAATCTTGAAAATTCAGTTCTTTTTCATTTATCTTTTCTGCTTTAAGAGATGGGGTGTTGCTTATATGTTGTTTGATAACATGCTTATATCTTTTCATATCTTGCCTTTTCTGGTTGAGTTATTATACATAGCTAAAACATGCTTAGCCTTTTGATGAATAAATATAGATTCGAAAATAGATATACTGCTTCAGTTACCAGAGTCTTTCTGTTGAAGTTTGTATAAAACAAATGTTTGCATCTGAACTAGTAGCTCAGGCACTTCTAGGTGAATAATTCTGCAAACCAGTTATGGTTAATTCATGACACCTCTTACACGTTGTTCTTGTTTCTCAACAGAATTTTTATTAGAATAATGTGATATTTAGCTTCTTTATGATTCTGGACTCTGTTTCTTTCATGTAGGGATCACCTGGAGAGTTACACAAGTGACTACACTGTACAAGTTCTTATAGGATACTGCACAGTCTACATTTTTATGCAGACATTTATGATACCAGGAACTGTGTTTATGTCTTTGCTTGCTGGATCTCTTTTTGGAGTTTGCAAAGGTGTGGCGCTTGTGGTGTTCGCTGCTACTGCTGGTGCATCTTCTTGCTATTTCTTGTCCAAATTAATCGGGCGGCCACTTGTCTTCTCTCTTTGGCCAGACAAATTGACTTTCTACCAGACTGAGGTGAATGTTAATCTTTTATTTTATATATTTTACATATGGATAAATCTAAAACTAATAGTTAACCTCTCCGCTTACTCAGGTATCTAAGAGACGAAATCGTCTGCTCAATTACATGCTTTTTCTAAGAGTGACGCCAACATTACCAAATACATTTATAAACGTTGCTTCTCCAATAGTAGATGTGCCTTACCATATTTTCTTTCTGGCTACTGTCATTGGACTAATTCCTGCAGCTTTTGTTACTGTCCGGGTAATTGTTCTTTAACATACATCTGTTATGGAGCTTTCACTGTCATTCTCAGAGGAATATATATTTCACATTTTGAACTTATTACTCCTTCTTCTTGTAAAATCTGAAAACTAAATTACTTAGGGATGCTTTTCAATTTGCATACTGATGTTTTTCTTCTTAACAATGAGATATTCTGATAGAAAAGTTACTTAATGGCAAGATATCAGAAAAATGAATTTCATCCATTGTTTTCAGGATATACTAAAAGTAGCTAAGCTTAGATAATTTCCTTTTTGTAATGTGAATTTGTGGTTTATATTAGCATCTAAGCAGCCTGAAATCTGACTGTTTTCACAGGCTGGAATAGCTATCGGTGAGCTGCAATCACTGGGCGACCTATATGATTTCCAATCTATAGCCACAATGTTTCTTATAGGAGCTGTATCGGTAACTCCTACATTGTTTGGTAGCAAAGCTTGAAGCATAAATGGAAAACAACATCAGAGATAGGCAATCTGACCTTCCAAGCAACATAAGTCATATGCTTGTTCTTGTACAGTTTCGTATCAAACAATTCATTCTGCAGACAAGTTTAGCCCACAGAAGCTTCTCAGTCAAGAATGCTATTCTGATTGATTCCCCACAATGTCCTTTATTGGACTAAAAGGTACATTCTTTAAAGCCAAAACTTGGATATGGCCCAAAAGTATATTTGGCCAAATTCATGTAAAGATGTACAGAATTTATCTCTTAAATGTATACGAAAAAGTTACAAGTTTCTTTGATTGATGAAATATGTAGTTTGAGGTATATTTGTTTTTACGTAACTTTTTAGAGACTTCATATATCCATTAGTAATGTCAAACTGTCCCTCAATATGTTACAAATGACTTCCTTGAAAACACAAAAAATTAGGCCTTGATGGAGAACTTGAAAATGGTTCTGTGCTTGTAAGGTTTATCCTTGGTGACAAATGTTGAAGGGAAGTTGTGGTGATTGAGAGAATCAGGGTAACCTTGAGGATCCAAAGCACAACCAGCATGTGATCCATAAATAGAACCTCTTTTTCCCTTTTCTTTCATCCCATTTGAAGTAGTGAAAAGTAATGTTGTTTGTGTAGTCCATAGTTTGAGTATTCTTCCCGAACTTTTCTCATACAAAATTGCAGCTAACTTCATAGCAGTGCCATTATTAGTATTATTATCATTCAGGACATAGTTGAGTTTATACCCTTCTCCAGTTTTCTTGATTCTACTTCCAATTTCATGCATTTTCTGAAAATCATATGGGGTACCCTTTACTGATAAGATTTTCCCTGTCGGAATAAAGCTTTTCTTATCCACATCTATGAACTTGGATCCAAAAATTTGGATATCATGACTCATAACATTCTTCCCATTGTTTTCCCCTCCTAAGTTCCAGCTTACATGTTGCCCAATGTTTATTGGTGTTGCTTTGTTTTCTGTGTAGGCATTTACTTCTGTTATCAGCTTTCTTGATTCCAATGTAAACTTTACATTCACAATAAGATCTCCTGGAAATCCTGAAATCAAAAAAAAAATTCAATCTTGGTAGCTAAATCTTTTTCCAGAAAAAGGAAAGTTTTTCATTTACCTGCTTCACCATCTGAGCTCTTGTGAGTAAATGTAATTTGGGAGTAACTTTTCTCTTCTCTCAAATTCGTCATCTTCCAAACCTGATATCCAAATCCCTTATAACCACCTATGTTCAAGATTATTTAGTACAATTTTATTTATCCATGTAAAATATATATATATATATATATATATATTATATATATATTAGCAGTAACTTACCGTTGAGAGTGTTCTTCCCATAATTTGCACTAACTTTGTAGCTTGTTCCATTCATAGTAAATTCAGCACCCTTTATTACATTTGTAACTCTTCCCACAATTGCACCAAAGTGATGTTTATCATGCTGTTAAAACAAAAACAAAAAAAAAACAAAAAATGCTGCAATGTTCACTCATCATGACATTAGAAAAAAGAGAAGAAAAGTGAAGGAATTTGACCATGTATTCCTTGATTGAATCATGCCCTAAAACAATATCCGACAACTTTCCTGAGAGAAGAATTTAAATTATGTGTAAGAATCTGTTTTTATTACATCAAAATAAGAAAATGTTACAGAAGATCCCACCATGTTTGTCGGGGAAAGAAAGGGAGACAATTCTAGCACCAAGGTTGGTAAATCTCACAGACAAATTTCCTTGTTTAAGCTCATAAAACTTTGCTTCATCTTCTTCTTCTGATGCAATAATATTTGGTAATACGAAAACACCCACGATTATGCATACCAAGAAGCAACCAGACATGGACATTTTTAAGGTTTTTCTGTTTCCGTTTTGCATTAGTATTTCAAATCTTATACTTTGCTAACTTTGTTTTTCTCCCCAATTTTTTAAGATTTTGTTTCTTATAATTAATACATAAAATGAAACTGTTGAATAAATAAATAAAGACAGCTATTAATTAATGCTCATAATGCATATTACTGTGAATTTAAATTCAGAAGATTTATGTATTTAAAATTTATTTATGGAAACTTCATATTAAATATGTGTAGCTTTCTATTTTAAGACGCTACTAAAATAAGGTTGAATTATTAGGTGAATATTGAAGCAAACCATCCATAATAATAAATTAAGGACTTTGACGGATTCATTGTTTACTTAAATTAATAAAAGAAAAAATAAATGTAGTTTATTTAGTGAAACATCTTTTTCATTCTCATCAAATATATATATATATATATATATATATATATATAATATATATTATATATATATAGTTTACATCCAATTTCACACAAAAATTTTAAAATATATATAAAGTTTATTAATGGGAAAATCATTATTCTACTTTTAGAAAAGGTTAGAGTAGTTGTTACTTCTTACTCTATAATCAATCATTTTTATTTACCTTTTCTTTTAAAATGAGTTTGAGTTTAGGATTAATCATTTTTTTAATTAAAAAATTTACTTTAGGAAAATTATAAGTTTGAAAAATTCTTTAAAATTAAATCAGAACTTTAATTTGTTGTCACATCATATATAATAGCACTAATTGATGGGTTAAAACTTGATACCTTTTGACAAAATTTCATCATGTCACATTTGCCAAACCTTTGATTACCTTTATTATTATTATTATTATTATTATTTTGAAAATTAAATTAAAATAATACTTTTAGTTCTAATCATAAAATTATTTTTAAAAATTAATTTCAACCTAAATAATTTTATTAAAAATAAGAAATTATCCTTGATCCATCGTTTTCTGATTGGGTCTCACAGAAATTCACAAACCGTCAGAGGAAAATAATAAAATAATAAGAAAAGGAGGAAAAAGAAAAAAACAAGCGGGTAAGCCGAGGAAATTTGTCCCCCGTCACTGCAAACTTGCGCGTGTTGTCACGGCATAGACCCCACATGTCATCATCATCAGAGTTATTTATTTGAACATCAGACTGTTTCAATGGGTCCCACCAGTTTACAGCTCCCTTCAACAACTCCAATGATGCGCGTTTCAATTTCACGCGCCACCTTCTCCCTTGAATGAAGAAGAAGATTCACTTTTTGTCCAAGCGCAATAACTTTAACTGTGAGTTTTAAGGCCTCAAAAATGCTTGTCTCGTTGTTTTTAAGTAAATTTTTTTCAAGAATTTGCATACCTCACTGTTCTCTCTCACACACACTCTCAGTCTGTAGTGTGTTCTTTTTATTCCTGCATGTAAAGAAAGGTAGGGAAGGAGGGTTATAGAATAGAGAGAGAGAAAATGCTATGTACAAAGACATCACTTTTTTGAACTGGGGTGGTGCAAGAGAGGCTAAAAAGTTAGCAACAGAAGAAAAGTTTTGAGCGTGATGCCATTGATGTGGGAGAAGAATCCATAAATTAGATATTTGTAGTGGGAATCTTTGGTGTTTTTGAGACAAATACTTTTTACTACCTTTCAAAGGTAAGCTCATCATGTTCTTTGTTCGCTAGCCAGTAGTACCACCACTTGAAGTGGTGGTGGTGGTGTATGTATCACTCACTTTGTGGGTTTTTTTTTTTTCTTCTGTTATTTGCTCTTTTTTTTCTTTTATGGGCTTTTGATGACAACTTTAATTTTTTTCTTTAGAAGCACTTGTAACAGTAATTTTCCACTACTCATGAACTCGCTTTGAGATTTATTGCATGTTGCCTTTTGCTTTGCTAAGTTGACTCTTTTACTCTCTCTTCACTCTTTGGCATCTGTTCTTTCCATATGGAAGATGAGTTAATTAAAATTTGATACCTTTTTGAGCAAATTTGGATCAAATTCTTTATTTGTGGATTGATCTAATCTCTACAAAAGGGCTGTTTTAGTTTTTTCAATTTTCTTTGTTTTGGCATTCAGAGGTAAAATTTGCCTTTGTTTGATTATGGGTTTTAGCTGGTTTGGTTTTCATGGTTAAATTGGTAGTAATCATTTCTCTTTTTTCTGGTTCTTGAGATTTGTGTCTGTTCTTGAAAATTTCTTTTGAGCTTTTTCTTTTGGTTATTTATTACCATATAATAAGTATCATCCCTCTTGTTTTTGCTTCGGTTTTGTTTGAGATTGAATCAATTCCTTTTTCCTTTTTACTGTTCTCGGTTTTAAGGGGGGGGGGGGGAAGGGTCTAAGAAGTTGGTAATTAAAGCCCGTAACAGATTTTATTGTCTAATCCAATTCAGTGTCAGAAATCTTCTTCCCTATAATTTTAGCAATTAATGTTAGCTACCAGTAGCTCTATCTATCTTTTCTTTGACAACTTGAGGAGGGCATTAATTTTCTTGTTTTTGTCACTCAAGGCTTTCAAGAAAAAATGGTGTCAAGATCCTATTCCAACCTATTGGATCTCACTTCAGGCGATTCACCAACATTTTCTCGTGGAGGTGGAAAGAAGCTTTCCCGGGTTGCAACTGTTCCTGGAAAGTTAACAGAACTTGATGATGAGAGCAGAAGTACTGTTAGTTCTGATGCTCAGTCATCTTTTTGCCAAGAACGGATGCTTATTGTTGGAAATCAACTCCCACTTCGTGCTCATAGAAGATCAGATGGTGATGGAGGCTGGAGTTTTAGTTGGGATGAAGATTCCCTTCTTCTGCAACTCAAAGATGGTCTTGGTGAAGATTTGGAAGTAATTTATGTTGGAAGTTTGAAAGAAGAAATTGATCCAAGTGAACAAGATGATGTTGCTCAAACTTTGCTTGAAACTTTCAAATGTGTGCCTGCTTTCATCCCTCCTGAGCTCTTCACCAAATTCTACCATGGCTTCTGTAAGCAGCATTTATGGCCATTGTTTCATTACATGCTTCCTCTATCTCCTGATCTTGGTGGCAGGTTTGACCGTTCCCTTTGGCAAGCTTATGTTTCTGTGAACAAGATTTTTGCTGATAAAGTAATGGAAGTAATCAGCCCAGATGATGATTATGTCTGGGTTCATGACTACCATTTGATGGTTTTGCCCACTTTCTTGAGAAAAAGATTCAACAGGGTAAAGCTTGGATTTTTCTTGCATAGCCCTTTTCCTTCATCAGAGATATATAGAACCTTACCTGTTAGGGATGAGATTTTACGAGCACTTCTGAACTCTGATCTTATAGGCTTCCATACATTTGATTATGCCAGACATTTCCTTTCTTGTTGTAGTAGAATGCTGGGAATTTCTTACCAATCTAAACGAGGTTACATAGGATTAGAGTACTATGGAAGGACAGTGAGTATTAAAATCTTGCCTGTTGGAATACATTTAGGACAGCTTCAATCTGTCCTAGATCTTCCCGACACAGAATCTAAGGTAGCAGAGTTAAGAGATCAATTCAGGGGCCAAACTGTTATGCTTGGTGTCGATGATATGGACATATTTAAAGGAATAAGCTTGAAATTGTTGGCCTTTGAACAATTGCTTACTCAACATCCTAACAAGAGAGGTAAAGTGGTTTTGGTTCAGATTGCAAATCCTGCCAGGGGACGAGGAAAGGACGTCCAGGAAGTGCAGTCAGAAACTTATGCTACAGTTAAGAGAATTAATAACATGTTTGGACGTCCTGGATATAAGCCTGTGGTTCTAATTGATACTACACTGCAGTTCTACGAACGTCTCGCGTACTATGTGATTGCTGAATGTTGTCTTGTTACCGCAGTACGAGATGGAATGAATCTGATACCTTACGAATATGTCATATGTAGACAAGGAAATGATAAGTTAGATGCAGCATTGGGATTGAATCCATCAGCACCAAAGAAAAGTATGCTGGTTGTGTCTGAATTTATTGGATGTTCTCCATCTCTTAGTGGATCAATTAGAGTGAATCCTTGGAACGTTGATTCAGTAGCTGATGCTATGGATTCTGCTCTAATAGTGTCTGAGCCCGAGAAACAATTACGCCACGAGAAGCATTATAGATATGTAATAACACATCATGTTGCTTACTGGGCTCGAAGCTTTTTGCAGGATCTTGAAAGGGCTTGTAGAGATCATGTAAGGAGAAGGTGTTGGGGTATCGGATTTGGTTTAGGCTTTCGTGTAATCGCCTTGGATCCAACTTTTAGAAAACTATCTGTTGAACATATTGTGTCTGCATATAAGAGGACTAACAACAGAGCAATTCTTTTAGATTATGACAGTACCTTGGCACTGCAGAATTCAATCAGCACTATTCCTAAATCTGAAAACATCGAAATCTTGAATAACTTGTGCAGGGATCCTAAGAACACTGTGTTCATTGTTAGTGGGAAGATCAAAACCACTCTAACAGAATGGTTTTCTTCCTGTGAAAGATTAGGAATTGCAGCAGAATGCGGTTACTTCATGAGGTGTAGTATAGCATTCCTTGTTTCTACTTTCTTGATTTTGAATCACAATTACAGTTCTCTCAAGTTTTGTTTCTTGTTTTTCCAGGCCGGATAAGAACGCAGAATGGGAAACTTGCATATCTGTTACGGATTTTAACTGGAGACAGATTGCTGAACCTGTAATGTGTCTGTACACAGAAACAACTGATGGATCTTTCATAGAAGTGAAAGAAAGTTCTCTTGTTTGGAACTACCAATACGCAGATCCTGATTTCGGCTCATGCCAGGCAAAGGAGCTATTAGATCATCTCGAAAGTGTTCTTGCTAATGAACCAGTTTCTGTCAAAAGTGGGCAGAACATTGTTGAAGTTAAACCACAGGTAAAAAAAAAACTTAATCAGAACACCACTACTTTTCCTTTACCAAATACCAAATACCAAATTGATTCATATGATCATTGGGCAATAGGGTGTGAACAAGGGGCTGATAGCAGAACGGCTACTGGAAACAATGAAGAAGAAGGAAATGCTACCAGATTTTGTTCTGTGTATAGGAGACGATCGATCGGACGAGGATATGTTTGAGGTGATAATGAGTGCAGTTTCAAATGCTTCATTGTCACCAGTGGCTGAGGTTTTTGCTTGTACTGTTGGACAAAAACCAAGTAAGGCTAAATATTACGTAGAAGATACAAGTGAGATATTGAGAATGTTGCAGGGCCTTGTTGATGCTTCTGATCAAGCAGCAAGAAACATTCCCAGAGCATCACAGAAAGTGATCATTGATAAAGAATAAGAAAGAAAGAAAGACACAAAAATACAGTAGAGAAGAAATGTTGTAGTTTTCAGACATTTGAGTTTCTAGCTTTCCTAGATAAGGATGATTTGCAAGTCTGGGATTTTAAGGAAGTTTGTTTTCTTCTTTTTCTTTCTCTTTTTCATTTGTAAGTAAATTTCTATTGCAAACTGCAAAATTGTTGTAAGAAAGTCTTGATTTTTTATAATGATTGGATTGTCTGTCATGGTTTTGTCTTATTTTTAAATCTTTTTAAAAAAATTTCTTTATTAAAAAATACATAATAATTTTTATTTTTTTAAAAGAATATAATTTTTATTCAAATAATTCATACCAAATTATAATTTATAATATATGGTAAAAAAGAAAATATTAGTATGTTAATTTCTGCTAAATTAATAGTACTAGAAATATAAATGAGGGGACAACATAATTGATTTTGAAAACCTAGGGCTTACGCAGCTTCCCAAGCGCGCCCTCCTCTCCCATGGCGAAGTCCGCTAAGAAATCGAAAGAGAAGAAACCTTCGCAGGACGAAGAAAACGCAAAAATTGATTCGGTTTCGAATCAAACTAGTAACGGAAACAATTCGAATTCCAATATTTTTGATTCCCTTTTCGGAGGGATTCCAGAAGGGGATGCTGCATATCTATTTTCTGACGATAATCCTTTCCGAAGGAAACCGAATGATTCCGGACAACGAGCGGAATCTGGAGCTGAAGTTTCTGGTAAAACGGATGTTGGTATAGAAACTTTTGATGGTTCCTCTCAGCTGAAGAAGGAAAAGAGGAAGAAAGATGGGAATGGGGATTCCTTGGGGGAAACAGCCCAGTCTGAAGAGAATTACTCTAGTAAGGGGAAGAAATCAAAGCGTGTTGATTTTGAGGATTTACAGGAGGGGAAGGGGAGCAATGGGAGAAGTTCGGGCGGAAAAGACGTCACCTTGGGGATCAAAGAGAACTTGAAATCTGGCGGTAAATTAAACGAAGTTGCCGAGGAGCACGATACGGAGAACAAACCCGAGAAGAAGAAGAAGCGGAAGAGGGATGAGGTCGAAGCTGAGTATGAGGCCAAGAGATATGGGGTGATGGAACAGGAGGGAGTGAAAGGGGAGGGGGCAGGTGTAGTGGTGGGAAGAAAGAGGAAGGAAATGGAAAGTATAGAAGATATAGTGGTTTCAAAGGAAGGGTTTGATGATGAGAGCAAGCTTTTAAGAACTGTGTTTGTGGGGAATTTGCCACTGAAGATAAAGAAAAAAGGGTTGATTAAAGAGTTTGGAAAGTTTGGCGAGGTCGAGTCCGTGAGGATCCGATCAGTTCCTCTAACTGATGTGAGTATTCTGTCTCTAGTTTTTTAAGTTTGTATCTATTCTTGGTAGTTTAATTAATACTTTTTGACATTTGACGAATTTGTTTCAGAGCAAAGTTCCTAGGAGGGGTGCTGTAATTAAACAGCAGTTCAACGAGGCTGTTAACAGGTATATTATAGCTTATGAGAGGTTTTGCATGCCTTTTCTTGATTTAGCTGGCTTTGATAATCCACATGAAAATGTGTTTCTTATTTACCTTTTCTTGTAATTGAAGAGGTGCCTCAACTTCTTGTTTTCTCATTAGAGCTATTAAATACTTACAAGAAATATGCTTGTAGAGGATTGAATGAAAGCATGAATATGTTCATATGAAAATCAGAGAGCCTATAAATGATACATTTGGAATGGAATGCAGTTTTTGGATAATAAATTTTGATCTTTGAATAAGTAAATGGATCTGTTGCTATGTTTCCCTTGATGATTGTTTCAAGTTAAACTTTCTAATTGCATTATCTGTTTAGCTGATTGCTGCTAGTTGTTGCAGTTTTCATGCTTATGTGGTTTTCAAAACAGAGGAGTCTGCTCAGGCTTCATTGGCTCACAATATGTCGGTGGTAAGTTTCTTGGCTATCAGTGCATACATGCGGTTATACTGGAAATTGGATATTCAAGTTGTAGTAATTGAGTGTCTGTGGGATGTTGTGGATTCAGGTTGGAGGACATCATATCCGTGTGGACAGGGCGTGTCCACCACGCAAGAAACTGAAGGGAGGGGATACTCCATTATATGACAATAGGAGGACTGTTTTTGTGGGAAACCTCCCATTTGATGTTATAGTAAGTAGCTTGGTTGACATGCTTTGATAAGAGTAACTATTTTGTGATCTCTTTAATGACGTAGATATTTTCTGCCCTTTTGTTTTAGGATGAAGAGCTGTATCGATTATTTAACAATGTCAAAGATCTGGAATCTACTATTGAGGCAATTCGAGTTGTTAGAGATCCCGGAACAAGCTTGGGTAAAGGCATTGCATATGTGTTGTTCAAAACCAGGGTATGATTTTACTTCATTCCATTCCATATGTGTTGTCTCTAGTTATTTCTTCGAAATATTCCTTAGATTTTCAGCCACCTTGTTTTTATTGTTCTGTTTTCCATACAGCTATAAGGACTATTAAGGATGTAGTAGATGTCTTTAGATTCCTGAGCAGTAAGTGTTTGTCCAAAGGAGAGGAAATAGGGTTTCTTGAGCTGTATAGGCCAAGATTTTAGGTGTACCCTACCAATTAAAAGAATATTATTTTTCATTGCTCTATGGGGTTAAAGGACCTTACCCCGGAAGGATGCTATGAATTTTGCTCTTGCTTTTCTTAACGTTTGCTTGTAGATCATTTTCCAGTATAAGTTTATACTTCCAATTTTCTTTCAAAGTCTGCTCTTCACCGGAGATTGCTTGTTGAGCTTTGCAGGAAGCAGCAAACTCTGCTACTAGAAAAAGATTAACACTTCACGATCGTGAGCTGAGGCTTACACATGCTAAAAGGGCAGATGCTACTCCATCAAAGAGGAAAGCGCCACAACAAGCAGATATTACATACAAGTCTCCAGCCAAAAGGATTGCAGCAAGAACTGGATTCAACGATCGTTGGGAAAATAACAACAAATCAAAGACACCACTTTCTTATCAGGGTCTCCGGGCAAACAAATCCGGTGGTGGTGTTAACAAGAAGAAAACGTATACCAAGAATCATCATCCTGTATCTCAGAATTTTTCCACCAAGCAACCAAACGGACGTTCGCAGAAGAGGCCTGCAGTTGCAGCCAGAAAGGCTAAAGAAGCTGGGATGAAACGCAAAATGGAGAAACAAACCCCTGATAGCAGCTATGGCCGAAAGAGGAAAGCCAGGAAATTAAATTAGGAAACTTACGTAGGGCCAGATTTTACCCAAACCAAACCAGCCTAATATGTACTATGTACTCCATCTTCCTTTCCAAAGTATGTCTCTTGTTTAACTGATTTACACATTTGTTTCTTCTAAGACTTTCCTTACAGGAAAAGAAAGGAATTTGACTTTGTCCAAATCCTAAAGTAGATTACGACGTTATCTGAATGAATTAATTAACCTAGTCAAATAAAAACTGCCAAACTGCCATTAAAAATATCCGTTTTTGTTCCTTGTTTTGATCAACTCAACCGTCCATGGGTTCCGCCAATTGTAAGAGACAAGGACACATGAACAAAAACCTTCAAATTGCAGTAGAAAATGCATGTACTTACAAAGTCAATCAGCAATAGTTAATACTCGGGGGAATTTCTTTTTTCTTTCTTTGTTGTTTTCAATTTCAAATTGCAGTAGAAAATGCATGTAATTACAAAGTCTATCAGCAATATACTCGGGAGAATTTCTTTTTTCTTTCTTTGTTGCTTTCAATGTTTGGTTATTTACAGTGTCTTGACATGCACGACCCTTTGAACAGCAAGAATAAGTCTTTACAGAATAAATAGAATAATCGAATTATTGTGTTACGGAGAAGACTAGATCAAACAAACAAACAAACAGTGTGAATATATTTCATCATTCTTATTCTTATGCACTATATAAAGCTTGTAACGAACAACCATTTCTCACATCATTCACAAAAAAACAAGTTTTCTTACACAACCCTTTTTGAATTCCTACCTGTTCCTTGCCATGGAATCTCCAAGTCATGTTCCCCGATGGACTCCTACACCTAGTCCACCAAGAACACCAATTAGAAAGCCAGTATCAGTACATGATTTCGATATAGATAGCTTTGTGTCTGAAGAACTACAAGATAGCAGTCTAAACTTAAGGAATTACAGTAGACAGGAAGTACAAGTACTCCCACAAGTAGAGATGAAAACAACTAGTGTTCCTCCACCTATACCTTTTCTTGGTGCTATTGAAGCACCTTCTCTGAGGTCTGATCATCGTGGTCATCTGTCACTTCCCATAGAAGAAGAGGAGATTTCTAATTATAGTTACAATGTTCATATGATGAATTCTAGTAATCCTTCACGTGGAAATGGTATGAACAGATACTTGACGGAACAAGCTGCTGTGCTACCAATAATAGTAGATAACAACAACAATATTAATGGCTACTCCTCAAATTATGGTGATTTTCATGATCATGAAAATATGAAATCAAAAGGAAATAATGGTATTCACTTGACATGGAAGGATCTGTGGGTGAATGTACCTGATCAGAAAAATGGTGGACGCCGTTCCATCTTGCAGGGACTTACTGGTTATGTTGAACCAGGTCAGGTCTTGGCAATCATGGGTCCTTCTGGCTGTGGCAAATCTACTCTTCTTGATACACTAGCAGGTAAAAAGTTTGAATCTTTTTTAATGAGAACCAAATTAACTAAAACATATTCTCAGCTCATCAACTTCTTTATTTTGAAAACTAATTACAGGGAGATTAGATTCAAACACGAGGCAGACTGGAGAAATTCTTGTAAATGGAAGAAAGCAAGCACTGGCTTTTGGCACTTCGGTATATATACATATACATTTTTTTTTTCATCTGAAGTATACATCATTAGGAATATTTCTTACAATCATTTTGAACCCTTTTGTCTGATTAGGCCTACGTAACTCAAGATGACACTCTAATGACTACACTTACTGTAAGAGAAGCAGTATACTACTCTTCTCAACTTCAACTTCCTGATTCCATGTCCAAATCCGAGAAGAAAGAAAGAGCTGAAAGTACAATAAAAGACATGGGATTACAAGATGCCATGAACACAAGAATTGGAGGGTGGAGTGTGAAAGGGCTCAGTGGTGGACAGAAGAGAAGAGTTAGCATTTGCATCGAACTCTTGACTCGTCCAAAGCTTCTTTTCCTTGATGAACCAACCAGTGGGCTGGACAGTGCAGCTTCTTACCATGTCATGAATCGTATTATCAAAATTGCAGAACAAGACAGAAGAACTGTTATTGCATCTATCCATCAGCCAAGCAGTGAAGTTTTTGAGCTTTTCCATAATCTTTGCCTTTTGTCATCTGGTAGAACCATTTACTTTGGTCCAACTTCTGCTGCAAATGAGGTATGTTTTTACTCGTTGTTAAGGCTTTAAAATTTCTTGTTTTTTCTATGAAGTTTCTGACCAGTTTTGCTTGGTTTTTGAATCAGTATTTTGCTGTTAATGGTTTCCCTTGTCCACCAATGAGGAATCCATCTGACCACTTTCTAAGAACCATCAACAAGGACTTCGACACTGTAAGGATTTATTATATAATTATGTTTTTAAAATCAGAGAGAAATTTTCTAAATATTCTGAAACTAATTAATGTTGTCATCATCAAATATATCTTAAATTAATCAGGACATTGAACAAGGACTAGGAGCAAGTGGAACTACTGCTGCACAAGCTATTGACACTCTGGTCAAATCATACAAGACTTCAGAGATTTCTCAGCAAGTTCAACTCCGTGTACTTCAAATATGTCAACAGGTATATACATACATACAAATCTCAATATAGGCATTATGCATACATATATATATATATATATATATATGTTATGGATCTCTGATAAATTATTTATTTGCAGAATGGTGAGTCTCTGGAAAAGAAAAGAAGCCAAGCAAGGTTCTTCACTCAATGCCTTGTTCTTACAAGAAGATCATTTAAGAACATGTATCGTGATCTTGGATACTATTGGCTTCGTTTTGCTATATATGTTGCCCTATGCTTGTGTGTAGGAACTATCTTTTATGACATTGGCTCTAGCTATGGCTCCATTCAGGTAACAAAGTACTAATATTTCACTTGTCAAATGCGCGGTGGAAAAACTATTCAATTCATTTCACAACTCTGCTTAACTCATATTGCCTAATTGCAGGCTAGAGGTTCAATGCTTATGTTTGTTGCTGCATTCTTGACCTTTATGGCAATTGGTGGATTTCCTTCTTTTGTAGAGGACATGAAGGTATATTGTTGTATACAGGTTTTTGTGTACTATCAGATTTTGTGTTATAATTTCTGCACTATGTAATACTAATATTCTTCTTCTTTGTATAAAAAACAGATTTTTACTCGAGAAAGATTGAATGGACACTATGGTGTGGGAGCATTTGTTATTGGAAATACATTTTCTTCCATTCCTTACTTGATACTGATCTCTTTAGTCCCTGGTGCAATAGCATATTATCTCGTTGGGCTTCAAAAGGGAATCGATCATTTCTTCTACTTCTCCCTGATGCTTTTCGCCTGCATGATGTTAGTTGAGAGCCTAATGATGATCGTAGCAAGTATTGTACCAGATTTTCTAATGGGAATCATAACAGGTGCAGGAATTCAAGGTGTCATGATGTTGAACGGTGGATTTTTCAGGTTGCCTGATGATTTACCAAAGCCATTCTGGAAGTACCCAATGTATTACATTGCATTCCATAAGTATGCAAATCAAGGATTCTACAAAAATGAATTTTTAGGATTGAGTTTCCCAAATGAACAAGTAAATGGACCTTCAACACTTACTGGTGATTATATTCTAAGAAATTCCTGGCAAGTGGAAATGGGATATTCTAAATGGGTTGACGTTGCCATTGTTTTTGGTATGGTAATTCTTTATCGATTCATGTTCTTGGTAATCATCAAAACAATTGAGAAGGTTAAGCCCATGATCAGATCTCTTCTTGCACGTTCTTCTAAGCCAACAGTTCATGTACAAGATCCATCTCCAACCCTTCAATCTTGAAGTTGAAGGAAAGAACCTTAATTTTCCATTGTTTTAATTTTTGATTATTTTAACCTTTGAACATGTCCACAGTCAATTGTTTTTGTTATCTTTGAGCTGTTCTTCCATTAATAATATTAATTAAGGACCAATAACTCGTTGGTCGTTCTGGTGTACATTGTTTTGTATGAATAAAGATAAATAATTTCTTTATTAGATGAAAATGATTCTACTTTTTCTTGAATATATTGGTTTCTCATTAGATTGGAAAAGGAACGTATTATCTTGAATTATATTTCAAATATAAAATTGGGAAATTTAGTCTTTAATAACTTTTAAAACACTTGGTTTAAATGAAGAAACCGAATTGCTTCTGCATGTATTGCGCTTATATATATATATATATATCTTGTCTTAAACGTTGAAGCCCTTTCCAATTGGATTGTCTGAGCTCTAAGCAAGATTTGGATATGTCTAATAGGAAAAGAGGGGGGAAAACAATCATCGAGCAACGGAGAGAATCTTGAACCACCTACCACATCGGCAGCAGCCGTATCTTTCTCTGAGTCCATTCCAAACCAGAATCGCCGGAACTCTAGATGGGGTCCGCGAGGTCGAGGGCGCCCTCATACGATAAAACAGCAATTTGTCAAGAAATCTGAGGTGGGTTCTTCGAATAGAGATGAAAAGAGTGAAAAAAGAGAGGCAGATTCTGGTGGAAAAGGGGCCGGGTTGAAATTAGAACAGATCAATGATGAAGTTGTTCAGGAAAATGTAGTCAATCAGGAAGAAAAGCAAGACTCTTATTCGGATAAGGCAGATGAGGTCCAGAAAAGCTTGGAGAAGTTGGTTTTGAGTGCTCACGAGCCTGAGTTATCTGAAGAACAGCTGAAGATCAATGATCAAGCTCAAGAAGACGAGGTAATCTTGATAGTTGATTTTGGGATTGTTGAATAATATGTGAATTCCCTGTTTCTTGTGAGTTATGCTTATGGGCTGTGGTCGATAGCTGAATTTTGGTTCCTCTATTATCTATTACAAACACTGATTTCATTCTCTATGTTTTTGTTCATTTTTTTTACACGTATTGCAGTTACTAGTTCTGGAATCCATTTATGGTGATGAAATCTTCTTGCTTGATAACCAAAGTGGCCTTCGACATTTCCAGGTTTTGTAAAGATGTATTTATGCTCCTTTTTCATTTTCTCTTCAAAGTTTTCTTATATATGTATAGATTGTGTGCTTGTAGATATATGTACATGCACAAATGCCTAAGGAAATATCTGTGTCTACAAAGCTGAATTCTTCTGGTTTCCTCGAGACTGAAAGTGATAGTTTGGAAGAATTCTCATACACTTTTAGAGTTGAATATCTGCCACCAATCATACTGGAATGTGTATTGCCTAAATCATATCCAAGCCATATTCCTCCTTATTTTACCCTATCAGTAAAGTGGTTGGATGTTGCTAAAATTTCTTCTCTTTGCCACATGCTTGATGATATTTGGAATAACCAACAAGGCCAGGAGATTCTATATCAATGGGTAGAGTGGTTGCATAGTTCTTCCTTTTCTTTTCTTGGATTTGATCAAGAAATTGTTCTTGGTCCTTATGGTTTGAAGAACGATGGGGATAAGCGTGCAATTTCTGGAAGTATCTCCCCAGATGTTGATATTCCATCATTGAAGAGTTACAATGATGAACAACGTCAAGAGAACTTCTTCAGAAACTTCCATGAATGCTGCATCTGTTTCAGCGAGTTTGCTGGTAATTTCTCTTCTTTGCATCTGTTTCAAATGGTTTGATGCCTTGGACTTAGATTTTTCATATGAGGCCATGAGTAATGAGAATCTTTACAGCAATTCTCATTTCATATCTCACATATTTGTCTCATTGCTTGTTTATGGAAAGAAACTAGTCGTCAAGAAGCAGATTTTCTCGTTCTTCTATTGATCTCGTATCCTTCTGTCTGTTCAACTATATTTTCAGAGGTTACTCCTTGTTTTCTTTTTCTTTTTTTTTCTTCTGTTTGTTGATTAAATGCTTAATGGATCCTTCCTATGTCATGGAAATCAGAAGAATCTTTGTGTTTTGTATAGGACTAATATGATTTCAATTTCTCAGTCTCTCTCTCATGTTGGTCGTTCTTACGTGAGAAATAAATTGCATTATGTAATTTTTCTTCTTGTTATGTTGCATCGTCAAACATTCTTTAGACTTTCAAGAATGTATTGTGTTTTCACAGTCCATACTGCCAATTACCAGAATAGCTTGAGTGAATATCACTTAGTTTAGCATGAGCAAACTGTACTTTTTGCCAACTGACAACTTCATTCCACCCACTTACAAATTTTCAGGCTCAGAGTTTGTCAGATTACCATGCCAGCACTTCTTCTGCTCAACATGCATGAAAACATATGTGGATATTCATGTAAAAGAGGGTTCAGTGAGTAAGATTCAGTGCCTTAAAGAAAAATGTGGAGGTGTGATTCCACCTGGTTTACTGAGACGATTGCTTCGAGAGGAGGAATTTGAACGTTGGGAGTCAATGACATTACAGAAGACACTGGAGTCAATGTCTGATGTTACCTACTGTCCAAGATGTGAAACTATTTGCATAGAAGATGCAGGGGACAATCATGCACAATGTTCAAAATGCTTTTTCAGCTTCTGTACCCTGTGCAGGGCAAAGCGCCATGTTGGAGAAATATGTATGTCACCAGAAATGAAGCTTCTTATCTTGCAGGTCTGGACTTTGTTCATAGTTTAGACTCATACCCCTTTTTAAGTACTTAGTTTTGACGTGATGATCTCGTGTCCTTTTTCAATAGAAGCGACAGAATTCATCTGTTCTCAAGAGTGATCAAAGACGGCGTGAACAAGAAATGATCAATGAGATTCTTAGTGTTAAAGAAATAAATCAATTTGCTAAGCAATGCCCTTCTTGTAAGATGGCAATCTCAAAAACTGAAGGTTGCAACAAGATGGTTTGTACAAATTGTGGAGAGTATTTTTGCTATCGTTGCAACCGGGCAATTACAGGATATGATCATTTCAGGTTTGTCATTGCATACTCTGAGCATGCCTTCCCACATAATATATATATATATATATATATATATATATATATATATATTATATATATAATTTTTTTTTTTAAAGTATCTGATCAGATTTCTCTCATCATTCAGGGACAGTAATTGCGATCTCTTCCAACAGGAAGAGATAATTGCATGGGAAGCAAGAATGAATGCCCGCCAAGTTCTTGGTCAAATAAATGCAGAAATTTATGCTGGTGGTGCTGATACATGCCCTAATTGTCGTCAACTAAATGCAAAGGTAAGTGTGGGCTTTCCATGTCAGCTTTCTTTGATCATCTGAAAATTTGTTTGGAGTTCATCCTGACTTTTCCTATTCTGCCATGGTGAGAACAGGTTGGGAATAACAATCACATCTTCTGCTGGGCATGCCAAAATCACTACTGCTATTTATGCAGAAAATTGGTTCGTCGCAGTAGTCAACATTATGGACCAAAGGGCTGCAAACAGCACACAATTGGATGAATTGAATAATTTTGCTACTATAAAGAATATGATAAAAGAGGAGTCTTCCAAAGGATAAAAGAGAAATGTTGCAGTTTTTTTTTTCTCTGATCCTTGAGCCTTTTTGCTTAGATGGTTAGTAGTGAGTTATAAAGGTTTAATCTTGATCCCAGTGGGGGGCTTCAAGAAATTCTCTAGAATTGTGTCCTCTGGAGCTATATATTGCACTTCCTGTATGTTTTTTTTCTCAAAAGCTGAGAATATATGATTGAATACTTTTCTGAACTTAATTCATTCGAGAAAATCTTTCCTACTTCTCTTGATTCTAGTCTGTCATGTTTATATATTGTTTTACTGCCAAAAGATGGAGGATTTTAAGTTTCACTACAGATTTCTTGGATTTTTGGACAGAAGAGGATTGTAATTCATGACAAAATAATTTTAATAAAATTCAGATTTTTTTTTCTTCAAAAGAATATGATTTTTTCCTTCTAAAAATAACTTAAGCCCAATACCATATTTTTTCAAAAAAAAAAATATAAAGAAAGAAAAAAAAAAGAATTTCTCGGTACCTAAAACCTCTACAGAATCCTGAGAATCCTGGAAGAGAAAAGGCACAGAAGAGGCGCGCGAGTCTTGAAAGGTATAAGAGCAGTCAAAACGAACAAAACTATAAGCTTTCTTCACTTTACACGGTGCTCTGACAGAGTTTAGCAGCGGGCATTCGTCTCCGTCTTTCGGTAGTGCGATAACAGGTTGCTTCTTTACTGTATGAATCATTTTGAGTTTCTCTCTGAATTTGGAAATTTTTTCATCCTCTTATTCTGTTGATATTTATTTATTTCTTTTTTTTACTTCTTTTTGGTTTCTTCCTCCTTCCTTTGCTGGGTCTGCTTAAAAATTTCCGCGAGTACAAAAAGTATTGTTCTTGACTTTGTCTGTTTTGAATCAGAGCTGGAGCAATCTGGAATTGGGCGATGAGGGATGGTCTTATGTAGTGCAATGGGAGTGCTTTTTGGGGTTTTCAGCTTTAGTTGTGTGGGAACATATTTGGAGGTTTCTAAAGGTTTGAAAGATCAAATCTTTGCTTCATGGGCATGTGGTTATTTTCAAGAAGATCTTCGTTTAGTTTTATTTCTGCTTGTGGCTTGTTGAAAAGGCATATTTTTGTGGATAGTAACTTCTGTGAACTGTATAGGAGTGTTTCTTCCTCGTCAGTTCAGTTGCTGGATGATTATGATTCAGCATCAAGTAGTGACAGCAGCGAAATTCTTGTTCCTAATCATAGGTTGCAGAATAACTGTAAAGGTCTAGAGTTAGTTTCAGTTGTGGTTAGGGTTCTTAAGTCTCTTAATTGGAGAGTTGCAAGAAATGAAAGGTTCAGAGAAGCCGTGGACAAGTTTGGTTTTGACTGTTCAATTAGTTGTTTTAGAATGATTGTGCATATATTTGCATTTGCTAAGATGCATGATGAAGTGCATGCTTTGCTAAGGGATGTTATAAACTATTATCAGGAAGTCAATTTCGATTTATTTGAATTGCTTCCAATTTTTTTGGACTTTTCTAGTGATATAGAAACATCAGTTTTCATAATTGATGTACTTATCAAGGTTTATGCCTGCAATTCACTGGTTGAAAATGCATTGGATGTGTTCAACCGTGCTAAGACTATTGGGCTCGAACCAGGTTCCCGTTCCTGCAATTTCTTGCTTAAAAAGCTGGCAGAAGTAAATAAAAGGGACCAGCTTTTGGATTTATTTGAAAAACTGAAGAGTTTTGGACCATTTCCAACTGTCTATACATACACTATCATGATTGATTTTTACTGCAAGATACATGATAAGGAGGACTTGGAAAAAGCCACTGTGTTGTATAAAGAAATGCAGGATAGGGGGATTAGCCCTTCAGTTGTGACAAATGCTACATACATTCATGGACTTTGTAGAGTTGGGTATCCTGAGGTTGCCTGGGATGCTATCCGATCCTTGAAACGTGATGGTCAGCCCCTCAACAGTTATTGCTACAATCCTATTATTTATGGATTTTCCAGGAAGTGTGAACTCTCTGAGGCTATCACAATTTTTGAAGAAATGAAGAGTAATGGAATTCTCCCAGATGTCTATAGCTACAGCATTTTAATTGACGGATTTTGTGAAAATGGACATATTTCTGAAGGTTGTTCTCTATTTGAGGAAATGAAGAACAGTGGCGTAGAGCCATCTATCGTTACTTACACATCACTCTTAAAATGTCTTTTTAAAAGGGGGCTAATGGAAGTTGCATTCGACAAAATCATTGAGCTTCAGAGTTGTGGATATCAATATGACCAACATGTTTACAGTTGCCTAATAAGGGGATTTGCAAACCAGGGATACGTGGATTATGCTCGTGAACTTTTAGAGGAGATGATCCGAGACAGTTTGACTCCTAATGCTTCCTGTTATGAGAGCTTAATGTATGGTTCCAGCAAGACTGGTTCTATTGATTATGCACTGCAGATGTTCGACGCCATGAAAGAAACTGGTAATCTTCCAAGCATCTATTGCTACGGTATAGTGATTAATGGGCTATGTAAAGTAGGAGAACCAGCAAAAGCATTGGAGCTTATACCACCCATGCTTAAGAGCAAAGTAATGCCCAATGTTGTTATATATAGCATGCTCGTATATTCTTTTGCTAAACAGTCGGATTTTAGAAAAGCCTTAATGTTGTATGCAGGAATGAGAAAACATGGAATTGCTCCGGACTTAATTTCTTCCACAATATATATTAACATATTGTTTTCCATCGGTAGAGTTGATGAGGCCTATAATTTGTTCAAGAAGATGGAACAAAAAGGCCTGAATCCTAATAAGGTAACTTATACATCAGTTATAGATGGGTTTTGTAAGATAAACGATATGATGAAGGCTGGGGATCTGTTCAAGGAGATGGTATGGAAAGGTCATTTGCCTTCTGTTATTACATACAATGTTCTAATTCAAGGATTCCTAAGACAGGGGCTAAAGGATAAAGCTTATAAGCTTTTCCATGAAATGATGAACACAGGGATCCCTCCTGATGATGTCATACTACGAACACTAAACTTGGATGTTTCTAAGGATGGGTAAGACGTGCCAGAGAAAAGGCGTGGATTGCAGCCAGAAGTTGGATAGGTCGTGGATTTCTGAACTCATAATTACCTTAGTTTGTGAGTACCCTCCTTCTTTTCTATATTTCTTGTGCATGTGTTTTACTGTATTCTCATTTGCATGTAACATCTTGAATCTTATAAATATGAATTGCCATATCTCTCCCGCAAAATGATGTAGTGTTCTTTCCACACAATTGGATTCATATCATTCTTTAGGTTAATTGTCCATCCTAATATGTGTTTCTATTGACTTTGCATGTTGTGGTTTTGTGGATAAGTAAATATTGGAAGTAGAGGCATACACTCATCTTTGAAACATCCTCCCTCTGCCCTTTTTATCATCAACAGGGAAAATGTTCTTATTATGGAGCTATTTTCGTGACAAATTCTGAAATAAGGTGCGAGGCCTTGTTGAAAGAGTGAACTTTTCAGTTCTTCTTGGAAAGGAAAGGAAGTCATTGACATGTTTACACACTTTCTATATTGCAAACTCATAGCAAGTAAATTCACAGAGAAAAACAAAATACTTAGACAAGAGAGGAACTCATCAATAATACATCTCCCCCAATTCTTACTTGGAAGTAGCAAATTAGTGAATTTTTCATGAACATTTTAGGGATTCAATTGTTACCTGCTGCTGATCCTATAGAGCTGGCATCTCTGAAATGCAGGGTAGAAGAAGCTTTCCCTGCTCAACCGTTGATGGAAAGAATTCTTGGCGTAGAGTGTGAAATCCCTATACAGCTTCAAAGTTGAGAGTAGAGGATGGCAATTTGGTCAGGAAGATTGCTTACCTGCTGGATTCAGAATCTGCATTCTGAATAACAGCATCGATCCCCTTCAACATTCATGAACCAGGAGGTATTGACATTATGGTGAATATTATTTCAAAGTCAGCCTGCAGATTCACCAAACTGCTTTTCCATTGCAGGAATTTGTATCAGTCTACATTGTTTGATTGATTGATAGATTGAGAGAGAGAGAGAGAGAGGTTGGTTGGCAGATCATTGTTAAAGTATACTTCGTATTGTCTTTTTAGTATACTAAAAATGTATAGATATATATATATATATATATATATATATGATGAATGTTAAAGTTTTAGTTGTGATAAAAGTTTTGAGGAAATATCTCTGTTACACTTCCAAGAATAGATTGGAATGACTTGAGAGTAATTATGAAATAAATATTTATATTTTAATAACGCATTTTAAAATGTTGTGAATTGGATATATGGAATATGCTGCTAATAAAATTCCATTTCACCAGCAGACCGGTATATATTTTAACCCGAAATGGAAATGAAGAAGAGAGAGAAAAATTAAACTTAAAAAGAACGAAGGGACAAAAGTGGCAACATGGTCATTTCAAGTCTTGTCTTCATCTCTCAAACAAATCGACTCCGTTCATCCCCGTTATGAAAACGGATTCTCTTTCCCCTTTTAACCCCAAAACCGTACAATCGTTTTCTCTCTCTAAAATCATCGCAGACACATCCGCCCTCTCTCTCTCTCTCTCCAAAATTTAGGGTTTTTCTTCAGCTCAAATGCATTCAAAACCCTAAAAATCAGAGCACGAATTCAGAAAATTTGTCAACTTTTATTAAGTTACTTGTTTTGATTTGATGGTTATTGTCCCCGAGATCGAGTTTTACTGTTAATGGATGCTCCATCATCCAACGGCCGGGGAAAGACGGTGCCAACGGATGGTGG
Organism: Asclepias syriaca; assembly: GCA_027405835.1. NCBI lineage: Eukaryota > Viridiplantae > Streptophyta > Magnoliopsida > Gentianales > Apocynaceae > Asclepias > Asclepias syriaca. The sequence continues at coordinate 642,366 of CM049929.1, read as the reverse complement.
TGGAGGTGGAGGTGGAGGTGCTGGAAGTCCTCCTCCGGCTCCAGCACCAGCGCCGATGCCTAACGCGAATGCTCCGCCGCCGTTTCTCGTGAAGACGTATGACATGGTTGATGACCCCAGCACCGACAAGATTGTATCCTGGAGTTCTACTAACAATAGTTTTATAGTTTGGGACCCGCCAGAGTTTGCCCGCGACCTTCTCCCCAAGTATTTCAAGCATAATAACTTCTCCAGTTTCGTTCGCCAGTTGAACACTTATGTATGTGTTTCCTTAATCTGCTTTATTGATTTATCGATTTATCGTTATTTTCTTTGGGTATAGAGGAATTGTTCATTACCTTTTCACGTATTTGTTGGAGTGTTCTTTTAGTGTTTCTAGTAAGGTTGAATTGCATCATTTGTTCTTGTTGGCATTTTGGTGATGAACTTAGTGGTTTTAGTCTTGGTTCGTGTACAATTTTTTATATTAAGGAATATTGTTTGTGTGTTCTCTTAGAGTTGTAGAATTAGAAAGCAATTGATGGTTCAAAAGCAGCTGCAGCTGCTGATTCAAGCAAAAATTTTCACATGTGTATGTATTTTACTATCAGTACTTCTTAGGTGTAACATCTAGTTAGATTCAGAGATATTGAATTCTTTCGTTCTCTTATGCCTGATTAGATTGCAGTTCATATTGAGACGTCGTCTGGATCGTGGCTCCCTAATGGTTAATATTTTAGTATGAATGCATAGGACCAATTTCTTTTTTTTTCCTGCCATAAAGAAAGATTCTGTTGCTTCATTTCTAGAGGAAGAAAGATTTCTAGTTAGCAAGTTTGGTAGAGTTTTGGTCTTTGCCCTGTTAATTCAGGAATTGTGTGGGCTTAATTTCTACCTTAAAGACAAGAAAAAAGAGAAGTTAGAAAATTTTGCAAGACGCTCAATAGTTTTTGGATTTACTCATATCAATGAAGAATACAATTGAAGGTTCAACTGCATCCACTTGATTTACCATGGCAAGGAGCATTAACTTAATATTAACAATTTGGATTATATTTTTCTGTGTGATTATTCTTGTTCATTGCTACCAATTTCTTGTCCAACATATGTAGCTTGCTTGATATGAAAGTGATAATTGTCCTAGTATTGAAGAAAGTTGTCAACCAGAATGGATATGTGGATTGTCATTATATGCCATATGGAGTCACTTTCTGATTTCAGTTCAATCATTTTTGTTCATTTGCTTTAAGTTGACAAATTATTCATTTTGTGGTACATCTATATATATAGTCATACAAAGTTCAAATTTGTCTTTTGGTGATACTTAATATCTTATGAAGTTATTATAGGGTTCTACTTTTATATTCGGGTATACATTGGTATTGCAGGGGTTTCGGAAGGTTGATCCAGATAGGTGGGAGTTTGCAAATGAGGGATTTTTAAGAGGTCAAAAACACCTACTTAAAGGTATAACTCGACGGAAACCTGCACATGGGAATAATCAGCAACCGCAACAACCACATGGACAGAGTTCATCAGTTGGTGCTTGTGTTGAGGTTGGAAAATTTGGACTTGAGGAGGAGATTGAGAGGCTAAAAAGAGACAAAAATGTGCTCATGCAGGAGCTTGTGCGGTTGAGGCAACAGCAACAATCTACTGATAGTCAATTGCAGACAATGGTGCAACGCCTACAGGGTATGGAACAGCGCCAACAACAAATGATGTCTTTTCTAGCAAAAGCTGTGAACAGCCCTGGATTCCTAGCCCAGTTCATGCAACAGCAAAATGACAGCAGCCGGCGGATAACAGAGGGCAGCAAAAAGCGCAGGCTTAAACAAGAAGGCCTTTCAGATGGCCTTTCTGTAGGCCCTGCTGATGGTCAGATCGTTAAATATCAACCCATGATGAATGAGGCAGCCAAATCTATGCTGAGGCAGCTCATGAAAGTTGATTCTTCATCAAGGTTAGAGAATTTCAGCAACAGCACTGAGAATTTCTTGATTGGTGACGACACATCGTCAAAAGCCTTAGAAAGCGGAAGTCCTTCCAACCATATATCAGGAGTAACTCTTCAGGAGGTTCCACCAATTTCGGCACATCCTTTTATACCTCCAGCTTCGACAGTGACTGGTCAAGGTCCTTCACCTGCAGTATCTAAGATCCATCCAGCTCCACTGGGTACAACTTCAGAGATTGTGAGTAGTCAACTTTCGTGTATCAACCCACTGGTTGGAACCCAAGATTTGCCTCCTGGGACCCTTGCACCACCAGATATGATGATCCCTGATCTTTCCCAACTTCCAGAGATTAGTCCAGCAAGCAATGTGGATATAATTGAACCTGAAAGAACAACTGCTTCTTTTATTGATCCGACCTCATTGACCATAAATGGGAATATTGATGATCTTTCTTCAGACCCCCAGATTGATTGGGATAGTGCATTGCTTGATGACATGGAAGATCTTCCTGGTTCCATTGATCCCTTCTGGGAAAAGTTTCTTCAGAGCCCTCCAGAATCGATGGAGACTGAGGATTTGGATTCAATTCAAGTGGAAGATCCACCCGCAGAAAATGAAGTAAAACCTGTGAATAATAGATGGGACAAATCTCAGCACTTGGAACAGCTAACAGAGCAAATGGGACTTCTTAGATCAGACGGTAAAAAAGTTTGAGCATTACAAAATGTACATGTCAGTCTATCTGCAGTAAATTAGAAAGATTGATAATTGATCTTTTCTAATCACCAAGGGGTCTCTTGAGTTGCAGTTGGTACAAGTTTGTGCCCCTGGAATGCCTTTGCATATATTGTGAGCCTCGATAGCGTTGTAGTGCGCAGGTGGGTTGTCTTTGGAGTTTGTCCATTCTTATTGGCTCTTATTTTCGGCGAAGTCCCTCCTTTGGCAATTATTGTTAAGTTGACCTGTTTCCATTTCTTTTACATATTCTGGCTTTTTTTCTTTCACAGTTAAAAGCTTTTGTATACAATCCAATGGACGGTGGTGGATTTTATTTGGTTCCCCCCTCCCCTTCTTCCTCTTGCCACTTTGTCCTTTTGGCTAGGGATCCAGAACCATAATAAGGGGAGGCTAAATGGCCATGTGCCCGCCTTGGTATCAGTACTTCTAGAAAAGTGTTTACCCATTAAGCTTCTTACGTTTAGCCTCTGTGGGAAGGAAAATCCGGGAAGGTCTGTGCGGACAAGGACAATGATTCTAACCTTACCTTTGTAATGCAGAATTCCAATTATCTCCTGAAAGTTACTCAAAAACATTCACCATGTAAATGAATTATATCATCAAAAATGTTGTTTTTGACCACATGTAAATAAATGTTTAGTAGAAGCGGCCCAGCATGCATCCTTGTATTATTAATTTTCATCCGTAAATTTGTCTAATAGAATAGTATCATTATAACATAATAAACTCAAAAATAAAAAATAAAGAATTCATCACAGAATTTAAAATATATTGAGATTTGCCGTTGTATTCCGCAGCTCATCTTTATCCTAATGAATAATTATAATTCGAACACATGTGATTAAACATTTAATTTTTATTTTTTTTGAAAAAAATAATTAATTAATTAATGGGCAGATGGCAATATTCTAAACGCTAACTCGACTCACAGCCAGTAAGACTTACCAGAAAAACCTCGCCTGCCACTGAATTTTAGCCTTTCTCTGTTTATATAACCCCTGCTCCTGCAACTGATATATGGTTTCTCTTCCACTCTTTTCTTTCTTCCTTTCTTCCTTTCTTGTTTCCATGACTTTGTTACGGAGGAGAAGGTCGACCAAGGCCTTCACCGCCACTTTACCTTCACTCTTGGTATCAGTAGATGATAATTCTTCGCAGCATTTTCTTTCTCTCCCAACTCCATCAAACTCAACTTCTATGGATACCTTAGCCAACCTTGAGAAACTCCAAGTTCTTGGACACGGCAATGAGGGCACCGTGTATAAGGTTTGTCACAGAAATACAAGTGAAATTTATGCACTGAAAGTACTTCGGTTTGCTGAAGACGACGAAGATATAGACGCCTTCGAACACCGGGCCATGCAAGAGGCCGATATCCTAAGAAGGGTTGACTCAAGATTTGTAGTAATGTGTCACCAGGTGGTTGAAAATGGATGTATTTGCTCAGATGGAAATGGAAGTCCCCGTTTTTGTTTCGTGATTGAATATATGGAAGGAGGGTCATTACTTGATCTGTTGAGGAAACATGGGAAGTTATCTGAGGATGTTATTTCTGTGATTGCAACTAGTGTGTTGGAAGGTTTGAGATATTTACATGGAATGGGAATTGTGCATAGAGATATTAAACCCTCGAATTTGCTGCTTAACAGAAAAGGAGAGGTGAAAATTGCAGATTTTGGAGTGAGCAAAGTTGTTACAGGTACTGATACCACCCCTGCTAAAGAGGATAATTCTTACACTGGTACCTGCGCTTACATGAGTCCAGAAAGAATTGATCCCCAAACATGGGACCGAGATTTTTCATATGGATATCCGGGAGATGTGTGGTCTCTCGGAGTGGTGGTGATGGAATGTAGTATTGGCCGGTTTCCGTTGATTAGTCCGGGAGAAAAACCTGATTGGTTAACCTTAATGTATGCTATTTGTTCTGATGAGAAAATGAAGATGCCTGAAACGGCTTCCTCAGAGCTTCAGAGCTTTATCGAGAGGTGTTTGGTGAGAGATTGGAGGAATAGAGGAACTGTGGAAGAGTTACTTAGACACCCTTTTGTGACTAAAGTTCAAAGTAAGGCTGCTACTCAAAATCTTGTGAATTATATATCATGCACTTGACCTTTTTTTTCTTCCCCCTTTTCTCAGAAATTCCAGCCAAATTGAGACCTTTTAATAATTTGTAAGTACACACGAATGTCATCATGGAACAGTGCAGTCTATTTGCAACTGCTTCTCTCTAGCCAAAGTAAAGATAGCAGTATAGTACAGAGAATTAACAATATTTTTATTGTAATTTTATTCAATAAAGAAAGAATAATAATACTAGAGACTGCTTTAAATAAGCCACTGATCTTTTCCATTTAAATATTATGTAATGTGGAGTCCATGAAGACCATAATGAGGGGCTAAGATAATAGGAAAATTTGGCTACTGAAGAAAAAAACTAGAAGTCTTTGTAAAGTACATGATCAGAAAGGGATAATATAACTGGAACAAGAAGGGTTGACAAGGAACTAGCACAATTCTTATCACCTTCGAGGTAAATAGTCCAACTTTCTGCCTTCTGAGGCCCTAAACAAAGTTTCCACCTACAAGATAATGGAACAAGAGCTCTTCTCTCTTGCCCACAGGAAATAGGTCCGATGACACGCCACCATTATCTTTTTCCAGAGAAATTATGATGCTTTAGAGTTTCTAGACGCTGATTTAGGAGGCCACCTGCTTCAACCAAAATGCACAAAAGTTGTGTCAAAAAGAGTAACCAAAGCTAGGTGACAGTGAGAAAACTTGGAACATTTGCAACAAACTCTCTATCCATAAGCACATGAAAAGACATCAAAGTGCTTGAATCAAAATGGTTGGGTAAGATCTCATTGTTTACGAATAAGAGATAAGCACGTAGACACTCTAGATTGGGGTTGTTTCTACAGCAGAAGGTTATATCTGGGTCTATCAAGATGACAGACTGGAGCCTGTTCATAATCTGCAGAACCTCAAATGTTTTACATGTGGTGGATCTGATGAAAGTAAAACCAAAAGGTGAACTGGTATAAAGCTGATTGGATGACAAATAGGATGACAATCTTACTCAACCATAACGATTAGTTTCCTATGAGAAGTCTGGAAGGAGAAAATGGTAAACACTAGATTTCCAAAATTCGCATATCAAGCTGTTGATGCTAATCTTTGGAGCATCACAGTTATGCTTAGAAGTACTTTCTGGTTTTTCCCACTATTTAAGTTAAAGAACTAACCTGGCCTTGAGATAAGATGAATACGTGATCGAGGTCCCTCAAACATCCAGCTATCCTCATCAAGTGATTTAACTTCTTTGTTTAGAGCAGCCATCACTTCAGATTTAATAACTGCAGACATAAAACTTATTTAAGGAACAGATCATAAAATTCATAAAGTTCAGTTACACTTGATATTCTTTACATGAGAATTAGAATCTGTTTGATAAGCAAAAGGCCCCAATACTAATTCCAAGCAAATGAGAATTCCATTGCAGTATTCTTTAAAAAATTAAATACACAAATTCAGCACGTTCTGAACCATTAGTTTTAACTCAATTTGTGAACAGCAGTACAACTTATAAAAGAAACTAATAATAACCATAAATTAAACAAGTTCATGAAACATCTGAGAATAATTTAGCTAACAAAGGCAAGTAATTATCGCCGCCCGAATTTTACAGGAACAAAAGCTAAAATGCACCTTAAGGGTTAAGAAAACAGGGAAAACAAACCAGAAATCGCCTCGTCTTTGCGGTCCTGAGCGGAGATGATATCGGCCGGAAAGTGATAATCATCGACGCCGAGAGACAAAGTAGTCGCCACAGGATTAGCTCCGACAATCGCCGTCGTCGATATGGAAGACCTCGCCGGTGATGAAGATAAAGAATTGATACTCATCTTTCACCAATGAAATTTGGAATTCCTCCAATTTCTAAATTAAGCGGTATATTTAATTCTTCAATTCTAATCTATTTTTTTCAAAACCACTGAAACGCCGCCGTTTTTTACCTGTTGATCTTAATCGATGATTGGGGAAGAATAATGACGGGTTTCTATAATACTCATTGATCCATTCAACCCTAGAAGGGGGAAATAAATACCCTCGGTGGCAATCAACGTCTTCCTCGGCTCTCTGTTCTCAATCACCTGGTTTTGGATTTGAATATATCTATGGAAGTTCAGAGAATGAAAATTTGTTTGATTCTAGGGATTTTATTGGTGTTCAGCGTCAGTGAGGTGAGCAAAGCATGTAAATTTATTCGTCTTTTCCTCTTTTTTTATTCAATTTATGGATCCTTTTAGGTTTGAATGCTGCCGAGTTCTTAGATAATGATAAACATTGCAATTTAACATTCGAATAAACTCTCTAGGGGAAGAAATTTTGTGTTGAGAAATACATTTCGAAAAGTTACTTTGAGAAGAAAGAAACTTTGGACGATGCACAGTTCGATAATTTTGTGAAGGATGAGATTTCCTCTTGTTCTTGTGGGAAAGATAACCTCCGTATTCAGCCAAGATTGTTAAGTCTTCATCGGAGTTTGATTGGAGAAGGCTCTCATCGTCGGTTATCTTCATCGATCAGATTAGAATCTGAGATCTCTCAACAACATTGTGAAGCGATTATCATTGAGAAGCTTCCCTCAGGAGTTTTTGCGGATCCATTTGAGCTGCAACATCTTGTCCAGCGTAGAGGTACATATTCTCCTTTTCGTGTGATATAATATATATATATATATATATATATATTTTTTTTTTTTTTTTTTTTATTTTTTTTTTTTTCCTACTGACTTTTTCTTTTGGGGAGCGCAGTACTGAGTGATGCAGCTGTATTTGGAGATACAAATCTAGAATTGCCTTCATTTCGGTCCAATAGATCACTGGTTGAGATTCATACTCCTGCTTCGTTATCTGGAAATAGTAAACGTCTGGAAATCAATTTTCAGCTGCCGTTACACGCTCGTTACCCGGTAATCCCTCTTACTGAATTAACCTTGTTTATCTCAAATTCATGTCTAGAAATTTGCTGAACGCAGGGAAACTGTTTTCCTTCTTTCTCCGCAGCCACTGGGAGAAGGATATGTACAGGTAAATTTTGGCCTACCAAACATTCTTTTGCGCTGCAGCATTGAAGGAGACTTAATACAACAGCAGCAGAACTGTGTATTTGTGATGGCAACTGATCAGATTACAAAATCTGAAGCGGTTCCTATTGTTGTGTGGGAAGTGCCTTGCGGGAATAAAGAACATGCAGGCATAGTATCCCTTGTTACTTTCATTTCTGCAATTGCATCAGCTTCTTTAATTGTCGTGACATCCATTCGTCATTCATATTTAACAAGTACAAGTGCAGCAAAACAATCTTAGTTTACGATGTTTGTGTATTTTTACCTCATTTTGATCCTTTTTTGTTACGAGATCATATGATGGAATGACCCTTTTTCTTCCAAATGAAAGTTTATGATTGAATGAATGTTTTCAGAGATCTGTACCAGCCTGGAATGATTTAACTCAAAGAGGAAAATGATATAATTCTCGCATCCCATCACATTAAATCTCATTTTTGGGGACTTCATAAAATAGGCAAAGCCTACAGTACACTAGAAGAACAAACGCAGCCCCAGCAAAGGCAGGCATTGCTTCAGGGTAATAATATCTTTGTAGAGAAAATTTTCTCCACAACTTAAAACTAAAAGCGAGTGCAGAGAATTCACACCAGACCATTCTCAAAAAATTGAAAAAAATCTTTAAAAATAAATAAACAATACAAATGACAATATAAACCCTTACTATAAATGGATGAAGGATGGTGTGAACCAATGATTAAACACACATGAGAGGAACAAGTCTCAGTGTCATTGATGAAAGCATTACTTGACATGCACACACCTCAAACCCTGGCACGATTTACATACTTTACCATAAAACCCCACAAGAAAATATAGAACTCACTATTGGTAGTCATGTGTTAATCTCTACGGATTAACTAAAAGTCCAAGGAGGCCTTCAACCAGCCAAAAGCCCCATGAAACAAAACGCAAAGATCACTTTGGCTTATAGGAGAGACCAGAATCTACTTCTGCCACCGTTCTCAAAACATTTCCAATCACGCAGCAAGCACTATAATTACAATGAGAATGACAATCCCAAATATGACCAGGAGCAAGCAGGCCTGCAATGCATAACAAGAAATTAATGAATTGCTACAATATCACAAACTCGGAAACACAAATTAAAACTCAACTGCATACACCGATTAAGCTCATAATGCATTTCCTCAATCACAACCATTATTATTAAACAGCATAAAAGATTAATTAAAGAAGATTACCAGAGATGAATTTGATCTTTGGGTTTTTGCTGCCTTAGCCAGTTGTGATTTAGCCTGCACTGTTGCAGCATGAGCAGTTTCCACGTTCGAACTAATGTCATCTGGAGGAAAAGAATTTTCACGGTTAACTTCCATATAAGAAAGAAAAATATACTAATTGAGAGAGTGGAGGTGGTATACCAATCATAGTTCCTTGTTCATGAACTAGAACTGCAAGGTCTTTGAATATCTCATTTACTTCACCAATTTGTTGTTGGATTTCATGTATACCTTGCTCCCTTTCTTCTATAACAGCCTCATTGAAAGCTATTTCATTATCCAGCAACAGGACTTCCTGCCTGCAGCAACAAAAAATCAGAACCTAAGGTACTACTATGTAGAAAATGAATATTAAGGTTGAAAGCAATAAGGTGAGTAAAATCACCTTCTAGATTCCACAAGAAGAGCTCGCTGTTCCGGGTTCTTATCCGAACTTACATCAATCTCACTAGATGTATAGCTGTTGAGAAGACATGAATAATCAAGGAAAAATCAGGCAAAAAAGGAAACAACTCTAAGGTAGCTATGTCATTCCCTAAGAGAACCCATGCTCCCTCCATACATTGAATTTGTTCCACTTCTAATTGAAAATTTTTTCCATTTTATTTCTCTCAATAGAAAATTGAACCACAAATAAAAAAAACTAATTATTTGAGTACTTCCCAACGTTACCCCTATCTAATTTAACCATGTAATGTGGGATAAAAAAGAGGAGAAAATATTTAAACTATCAACAAGAGGTAAATAACTTTAAAAGTTTGAGTATACTTAATAAAATAAATAAATATAATCTGCTAAACAAAGCCAATTTTTCTTAATTCTCACATATTTAAAGTGGAATAAATAAAATATATTTGAGGGAGTACCAAAATCTATTTCTAGTTCAAGTAATAGGCATTTTGTAGCAAACGGATGTAGGAAGTTCCTAAATAAAAAATACACCAGATATACATAATCATAGCAGGCTGACAAATTACCTAGAAGGAAGCACAGCTTGAGGAACAAAAGGTGTATAAGCTGTCTCTCTTTCGGCAGCTACCCGTTGGGCCTTCTGAAACTCTTTCAAGACAGCCTGGAAGTCTTTAGCAAGTTTAGCATCTGTAATCTTCTTGCTGGCCTGCAGGACAGTAATTCAGGCAGAATTTGCCACAAAAATGTAAGGAAAGAGATGCAAGGGGACTAAGCAATTGAAAAAGGAGCATGCATCATTTAAAATTTTCTCGGGAAATGGGAAGCTATTAATAAAGATTCAATGTCCCAGACAAGGAAGCAACAATCTTTTATTAGTCAATTATGTTAAAGAAGAAAAAGAGGATTACATCAGGCAAATATTCATGTCTGTGTATATATAAGTTCAAGGGGGCCTAGCAACCGGACTTACACTGACTTCAACACGATGGTCTGTTTCACTGGCTTGCTTAAGTTTTGCCGATGTATCCTTTACCAGCTGTCCGATATGCAGTCTTGTCTTGTGCCTACATATGATTTGAATAGGTAAATATCCATCCTTAAGAAAATTCCTCTAGATAGTAAATACGAAAGAGTCTATACAAGCAACATTAATTTATTTTCCGTGAAGCAAATTACTATTGAATAGGAAGATAACACTAAATTCAAGAACTGAAACAAGGTGGAAAGTAAAAATAAATAAATAATGCGAAGGACCTCCGGCAAAAAATTTAAAGGCCCAGGGTGATACTCGGAGGCACTAAGGCAGTAATGGAATTCCTAAAGTCATTCTTCCAAATGAGACAATAATTATCAACAAAGGAGGTTGCAAGGAATGCACGAGACAGAATCAATTCAGAATTTAAAACCCTTGATTCATAGCTTAAAAAAAAACCAAAATTCAGTCCAAATGATCCACGATCAATCCGATTAAGTAAGAAATCAGAGAACACTCACAGCTTCTCGCGTAGTTCTGGGGTATCTTTAGGGGTGCCGAGGGTATTAACAAGCCTCTGAAAAATGGATACCGCCGTATTAATCTGGAAAATTCCCGACGCCACAGCTTGGGTTGGGTCTTGTTTCCCATTGGCATAATCACGCCGCGATCCTAAGGATCGACCGGATTCTAGATCTTGGAAACTCATATCTCAGACCCCGAAAAAAATTTTAAAAAAATGGCCCAAAAAAACAGAAAACGCACAGATTCCACGCGGTCACACTATACACAAACAACAACAATTCCCAATATACAAAAAATTTCCTTTTTTGCTTAAAGATTAATATCCGGAAATTTTACGAAACAAGAAACCCTAGAAATCGGGTTCTGTTTCAGGGAAAGAACTGGAAGGCGTATACTACAAAGGGCACAATAATTCCAATCCAAGAGAAGGTGAAAAAGATCTTAAACTCGAACTGAAGAGGAAAAAAAGGCGATATTTGTGGAGGGAATTTGACAGATGAGGAGAGAAAATTTTCTTCAAAATAGAAGAGAGAGAGAGAGGAAAAGAAACGAATCAAAATGGACAGACTACAGAGGAAATGGAAAGAAATACGCTAAAACATAAAAAGTTGAGAAAGACGGAATGATTGAATATGCGGTGTGGCTGTGGTGGGCCGGGCAGGGCTGAGGTGGTTTGTTCTGCCGGCGGCCTGAGTGGACTACAAAGCTGACACGTGGATTTATATTCCTCAAAAAAAATATCCTATTTTTATTTTATTTTTTAAAGCTCTAAATCAAAATAATAAATAAATGAATAATTATTTCTTGCTTTTCTTATAGTCGTCGTCTCCACGTATTGAATTTAGGTGGTGGTAAATAACACAGTTAGTTTTTCCTAAATTTATAAATAAATAAAATTGAACCAATAATTAACAGCGCGGCCCACGCTAGAAATACGAATCGCGGTTTACGCGTAAATAAAAAATAATTTCTTGTACAAAATTTTCCAAGAACCTTCTACCGTCAACTGTGTGTGAGGGCGTCAACTCTCCGTTACGTATCGGTCTCGCCGGCTCTCAAATCCCCATTTATTTTTGTTTCATTTTCAGAAATCTTTCATCTGAGGAAGAAGAAAACATAAAGGAAAATTTATTCCTTAATCTTCCATTTTCTTTGATCTACAAATCGAGCTCGATGTCGGTCAGTACTTTTCATTTCAGTTTCTTCATTTTGTTACGTATGGATTCTATTTCAACATTGTCGATATTCTTATTATGTTCCGTGGTTTGGGATAAATTTATTGTTTTGCGGGGTTTTGTTAGTACTTATGGCTGTTGTTTGTTTGATTTTATAATTTTCTGCAGCTTTTTTATTTCCTCATAACATTTAATGGTGGCGTTTTGCATTGAATAAGAATTAATATTGGTAGGATTGGGTATGAATGAGCTCCAGTGTTGATATTTTAGGTTTATAATAAGCTTTTACCTTCTTTTTTTTTTTTTTTTTTTTTTGTAAAGTTGAATGATACGTTTGCAATTGTTATTTGCGGTTCTTTAGATTATAGATCTTGAAGAATGAATCTTGTATTCTTGAGAATGATGAGTTTATTGTTAATGAACAAAATAACCGTTTAAAAGTTTGGAGGGAATATGGTTCATTGCTTGTACCTATTATTTAATTTAGGAATATTGATACTTCTTTTTAAACTTATTATAAGATGATAATAACCACTAAAAAGGATGTGTGCTTTCTCGGGATTAGGTGGTTATATATAGAGAATTCTTTCTCAATGATTTTTAGTCTCTGCAATCTTATCATTGTTTTCACCGAGTTCTTTTTGCAGACTACAACAGTGAAAGTTAGCAATGTCTCCTTGGGAGCATCTGAGCGGGATATCAAGGAGTTTTTCTCTTTTTCTGGTGATATTGAATATGTTGAGATGCAGAGGTTAGTCTTTCTTGTTTTTATGTTGTTTCCTCGAACTACTAAACTTTCTGGTATTGACACTGTTATTATCATGTTGCTCTTTCTGTAGTGACACTGAAAGGTCTCAGATTGCATTTGTTACTTTTAAGGATTCTCAGGGAGCTGAAACTGCAGTTCTCCTTTCGGTGATTTTTCATATCTTTTAACTTTGAATCTTATCTAATGATCTATGTGGTTCACCTGAATGTTATAAAGTATGGATGTAGTCCTAAGTACATTACACTATAGAATGTCTCACCCAGAGATTGTTTTACTATTTACCTCCCGCATGGTTCTCAAGTAGGATGACTAGCAGCCTTGTTATTGGGAAATTTTAAAATGGTCTAGTTGAGGCTTCCCATTTTAGGAATCAGTTATTCCTTTTACTGACTTAGTGAAACTCTATTGATCTAGAAAGTATTCATGTACAACTGGAATCAGAATTTATGTATTTGTATTTGTTTATCCAACTGGTATGGCTCCTTTTTATTTGTTATATTTATGTAAGTTCAACAGTGGTAGAGTTCTTATAGAGTTAGATTCTTTACTTACTTTTTCCTTTCTTTTGACATCTAAAAATGTCTTGTGATTTCCCTTTTAAACACATTTGGGGCCAATTCTAGAAGGGTTTCACAACTCTTCAAACTCGTACATTTTATTAAGATGTAGTGTTTTTCTTACAGTATTGAAATGTGAATCCAATATTATACCCTTGATAGAATAATAGTAGATTTTCTCTGTTTTATTTGTGTATCTTTATCCATAAAATTCCCCTTGATCTTCCATTGAGGTTAATATCCCAGACTTTTGTGCTATATATATGTAGTAACTGTTTGGTGTTTTTAACTATAAAGAAGATGAATAGCATATAAATTGTATTATGTGCACATAACCAAAAACTTTCGTTCATATAACATTCAATTATCTGTAACAGTTATTGTGTCTAATGGCTTAGTCACATTCAGGGTGCAACAATTGTTGATATGTCAGTCACAATTACTATGGAACCAGGTTACCAGCTTCCTCCTGCTGCTTCTGCACCACCACTGGTAAGGCATTGTTAAAAATATCTGATACTTGCAAAATTGAGAAGCCTCTCTCTTACTCAATATTTATCCGGTACTGTAGACCAATGAGAAGAAAGCTGCAGGAGGTCCAGAGTCTGCTTTCCGCAAAGCAGAGGACGTTGTTAGCAGCATGCTTGCAAAGGGCTTTGTCTTAGGTAAAGATGCTGTCAACAAAGCCAAGACTTTGGATGAGAAGCACCAGTTGACATCCACTGCAACTTCTAAAGTTGCTTCTCTTGATAAGAAGATTGGGTTCACTGAGAAAATAAGCATTGGTACCTCTATAGTGAATGACAAAGTACGGGAAGTGGACCAGAAACTTCAAGTTTCCGAGAAGGCTAAATCAGCATTTGCAGCTGCTGAGCAGAAAGTTAGTGATGCTGGTTCTGCCATCATGAAAAACCGATATGTCTTTTCGGGTGTTTCATGGGCGACTGGTGCTTTTAACAAAGTTGCCAAGGCTGCTGGAGAGGTGGGCCAAAAGACAAAAGAGAAAGTGGGGATGGCTGAAGATGAACAGCGAAGGAAAATGGTGGATGACTTTGCTCAAGTTCACCTATCAGAGTCCCCTAAAGCTCCTGAATACAGTGAGCTGCTGCCATCTAAGCCTGCCCACCAACTTTGATTCTATGATTGCTGTAAGATTTGAATTTTCTGCTATCCTGATTTCTCCATTCATGAAGTCATGAGATGTGATGAATGTAGAATGATGTACATTATATGTTTTCAGGTGATTACATTCTGAACTTTTATAAGGTTTTCTATGCATCTACTGAGAATCTGTTTTGAAATTGTGACATATATTCAACATTTTTTCAAGATATTGCATATTTGTCAAGTTGGATTTCAGTTTGGTTATGTTAATGGTGGTTCACAATTTGACTTCTTTAGTAGACTTTCTCTGGTAGTAACTGCCCTGCTCAAATAATTCTTTTACCAGATTTTGCATTCTAAAGGAAACCAAGCTTGGTTCCACAAGTTTCTTGACTATGGTTTTATTTGTTATTGCTCTTGCTTTTTTTAGGTATTGTTATTTTCAATCAGAACTTGCAAAATATCTCCCCACCTTTAGTACCCTGTTGTTGTCATTTATTAGTTCTTTCTGTTACCCAAGGCACTGCCTCAGTAACATAATTGCTGCCTTTGATTTTTTTCAGTCATCATTTATGGTGATTCTTCGAATACAGGTTGGTTCCACATGGACAGCCTGGATGTTTATCCGATGAAGTTCTCACGAGAATTTCGGACCACTTCATCAATCGATGATGCCCTTTTGACTGAAAAATAACCATTTCTTGACATATCTTTCATTAGAAATTTTGAATCTTTTTCTTTTTCCCTTATCACTGTAATCTATTTGCTATTTAAAAAATTTCCACAGGTTCATAAACTGGCTGATATTTTTTGGAACACGTGTTCATATCAAGAAATAGTATGTTTTTTAACTTTCTTACCAGTACAAGAATTTAATGTCGGGTTTCTCTCGTCCATTGTTTGGCTTTAGCTGAAAGTTTTCAATCATCATTATCCCATCAAAAATAAAAAAATCCCTTATTGATAGATTTTTAAATTATTTGCATGGATTAAGTTATTAAAAAAGAAGAGAAAAAAATTATTGTCCAAATCAATTAATTTGAGGTTTTGGGTTTTAGGGAAAACTCCAAACGAGACCTACTTCCATTTTCAAATTAAATTAGTTTGATAATATATGTTAAAGATAATGTTGCAGTTGGTTTTAGTTGATTGATTCTTTGGGTTACATCCATCATCGCTTCAATTATTACTACAAGTCGGTTTCTTATTAGCCAAGTAAGTATCTTGAATTATTTTTTTATCCCATCAAACATGTCTTTTTCTCCTAAATAAAATTCAAAGTTTTCAAAAGTTCATTTCTTTTTTCATCCCAAATGTCCAAATCTAATTCAACACAAAAAAGCCACCTAATATAATGAAAGATCCGATATACTTTACATAAACAAAATCATAACTTGCATTCTTAGTTTTGGTCCTAAAAAGGAGAAAAATCAACTGAATTAAATAGCGAGAGAGGAGCGGAGACAATAGTTTCATACATCATGGAAGAAAAGTGAAACTGTGGGTGAGAATAACAGAGCTGAGCTGGCAATTCCACAATTCCCAAATGCAGCAGTACCACTTTTACTCTCTCTTGTAACGGTCTCTTTTAAGCGTATCTCTCAAACTTTCCAGCTGTTATCCAACAAGACAAACACTTTTTCTCCCGCACTTCTAGAAACAAAAATTTACATACATTTTAGTCAAAATTACTAATTTGGCCCTCCTTCCAAAAATACATTGAGAAACTGTCTAATTTGTTCAAGAACATGATAAAAAAGAAAAAAAAATTGCCCCAAAAGAGAATAAAATTATGATAGTCAGTAAAAAAAAATGTAATTCGAATCATTGTGATTATTTACTTTCTCCACCACAAACATGGAGCAAAACTTACATAAGCAATTTAATCCCCAACCACCCACCCAACATTTTTTTTACAGTGAGAATGAGATCACGGGTAAAATTAGTCACAGGAGAAAACAAACAAACAAAAGAAAATTATTCACGTGCACGCCAGTGGTAAAAAAATAAGAAAAGGATCGGAGGAGCTGAGTTGGCACGTGCGAATTCCACCGACGGAGTTGTAGTTGTACAGAGCAGCCATGGAGAGGAGAGAAGATAGAGATACCGCCTGCAACCAACAGGAGAGTAATGCGGTCTAGATATCACCGATTTTCCTGTTTAATCGATATTTTGGAATTCCTTTATCAACTTCCTGCAGATTTCTCGTGCTCCGAATCCCCAAAATTTCCCCATTCTCAATCTTCAATACCCTTCGAATTTCGTCAATGTTCAGTGAATCTACATCTACATCCGGAAGAAGAACAGACTCAGAAAACATGCCTTTGGAGATAAAAAGTAACCGTAAAAGACTAAAACTGAAATTGGCATTAAATACCTCCTCCTCTAGGCTTGGAAAAATGATTGAAACCAGCTAATTCTGAAAAAAGCAGCCAAAAAACGCCCAAAAATTACCATTTATCCCATTCAGAAAGAGAGAAAACAAAACAAAACCAAAAAATGAAAAAACTACCTGATTGAGAGGGGGAATGAGAAGAGAGATAGAGAACGAGGATACAGAAAAGCGTAAGTACAGGAATGAGATGAATGAACTTCTTCGTATCGTGAGGTCTGTGAAGCTTCTTCTGCAACTTATCCTCCTCCCCGTCATCATCGTCGTCGTCAATGGAGAACGGCTTCTGAGAAGACAAATCCGAAGTAGATGAAGAAGGAATATTACTGTGAACATCCTCCTTCACAAGTACTAATCCATTAACTTGAACCTTGGATCCCGGTGAACCTAAGGACTGTCTCTGCATGATTCCCTGAGAATACAGAGAGAGAGAAGAATGAAGATAAGAAGAATACAGAGAGTGGTTCTGAAGAGTTTGGTGTGGGGTTTTTAGCCTTTAGGGTTGTTAGAGAGAGAGAGAGAGAGAAGTTCAGTGATCAGTAGTGAGGTAATAAAAGCTGTATTTGTTTTTGTTTTGCTTTTAATAATTGCAGCGGAAATATGGTGAAATTTACAAATAGTATTTTACTTATTTAGTAGTAATATGGCTTTTTTTCCGGATGATTAGTCTAAGGTCACGTTTGGTTTGTGAATTTTTTTTTAATTTTTTTTGATAAATACGGAGTATTTTATGCTTAATAAAAGGGGGTCAACCCATATATGTAGAACAAGTTATATATATTAATATATATGATAATTAGTGTTTATATATTTAGCAACTAAAGTTACTATGCTTTTATGTTTTTTTTTCTTTTTCTTTTGTATCGAATCATATCAATCTCCAATTGAATAAAATCAAAATTAGTAAACTTGTAAGGAAAGCATTTACTTTTTCCTTAAAAGCTCTTTTGATTGCTTTTTATTATTATGCAAAAATAAGTGAAATGAGAATAGTCTACTTTATATTATTCCATGGCCTAATTGGTCTTTGATTGGGAGACTGAAAAAATGGCCTTTTTTTTTTTTTTTTCTTCTTTCTTAAAAGTTCAAGAATCAGTCTCATGGCTAATAGCTTATACGGTAAGGGAAAGGAAAAAAAAGAAAATGGAATAAGTAAATAACACATACTATTGGACTTGAAGTATAAATCTCAGCCCACTAAAAATAAATCAGCCCATGTTCTAATGGTCCAGATGACGAAAGTAAAAAAAAAAAAAAGAGAGAATCTGTTAAGTGTAGAGTTCTTGAGTTGAGAACGAAACTTTAAAGAAAATTCTGGCGGCTCAAGAAAAAAAACGATAACTTGGGGCAAACGAAAGCATCTGCTATATAAACAACTTCAGATTCTTCACTTCTTTTTTTAATTGTGCGGGTTTGGGTGAGAGACAGAGAGAGATTATGAATGATTTGTTTTAAGAAGAAATAGAAGTTTCTAGAAGAAATCAGAAATCAGTAGTATAGGAATTAGGATAGGTTAGGATGGTGCTGTGGGAGATCACATTGGCAACTGCATATTTTCTGGGCCTTCGGAGAACATACAGATTGGCACTCAAGATTCAGCGAAAGGTGATTAGCCGGAAATGTCCTAGGCTCCGACAATTTGCTCATAGGTATCCCTTTTTTATTTTTCTCCCTATTTCTTTATTGATAATTTTTTTTTTTTGGTTGCTGGCGATTTGTTTCATTGCTTTACTTATGTATTCTTGATTGATTGATTTTTTTTTTTGGGGGATCTTGAAAGAGATTAAAGTATGATCGTGATAAATTCAATTTACTATATACCATGAGAAATTTACTTGTTCTTTTTACAATGTGTTTCTCCAAATGAATTGTCAGATTTGAAAAATGGTGTAAATCAGTTTTCTTATCTTGAGAAATTTGATCTTTTTAATGTTGTTGAAATATATATTTACTGCAATCCTATTTATTGAGAATGACTAAGACAGAGCTTGTAATGTTCATATTGCGTTTAAGGTTGCCTGGGAAAACTTAGTCCCTTGATGCAACTTAGATATGTACATGCATATAAATTTCTATATGTATGTATATTTCCTGTTAAGCATTGATTTTGCCCACTTCAAACTAATTGCTGATTATTCTTTCTTTGTTTCTTATACTCTTCCACTTCAAGGCCTATCAAGCATTGTCTATGTAGTTCATGAATTTAGACCCCTTGGTTATTATTGAGTTGTTGCATGAAATCTCAAACATCTTTAACAGGTTCCTAAAATGTCTTGAATGGGCAGAAGATAAAAGATGATAACAGGATCAGAATCATTGCAAAATTTGAACTGCTTTTCTCACAATTTCCTACAAGTTGCACTTTGCCCTTGCATTGTTATTCTTTTTAGACATCTATCTGTTCATCCAATTCAGGAATGAGAAATAGAATGATTTTACTAGCTTTTGTGTAAAAGCTTTCCCATTTTCTAGGTTTATGTTGTACTTCTCTTTTACATGTTGATGATTTAGTCTCTTCTTTTTCATCTCAGGCGTACACGAGCCGCATTTGACTTTGCACTCAAAGTTTACCGAAATATACAGGAAAGAGATATTGAAGGTGGTCGAAACTTGAGGAACCGTATACTCAGATGTCTTAACAGGATAAAGCCATCAGCTGAGATCCAAGGAAAACCTTCCCAAGTTGGTTCTGTAAAAACTGATGCAACCAAGCAGCAGATAACTAGTTCATCATCTCATCAGACAACTCCAGCAAACTCGAGGAAAATTGGTGCAAGAAGTGGAGATCAAGAATCTGATAAGCATTTGTTTTCCTCAACAAGGAGGAGTTTCCCAACTATTATGCATACAATGTTGCACCCAACCAAGCAAGGTGGAATTACACAAAACAGGCACTTGAGCTTTTATAGTCCTCGAGCATTTAGAATGAATTATGGAGGATTTGGTAATGGTGGAGTAATTCGCAAGGACATAATGCAATGGATGCTACAAAATCAGTCTGTCTAGTTGGAGCTTTCTGGTCCAATTTTTTCACACGAGGCTTTGGAAAGTTCATGCTTTTGTACAGTTCTTGACTCAGATTCCATGCTTTTTTGCATCCTTCTCAATAAGAACCTTCCACTCATCACCATTCTTGAATTTTTTACTTGTTTACATTGACCTGCAGATTTTGGATATAAGCATTATGATTATGAGCCTTGGAGGTAGAACTGCCTCATTTTTCTCATTGTCACAATAAGATATATATATATATATTGTTTTTCATTGTCACAATAAGATATATTTGTTTGTGCAAAGGAACAAAAATGGTTATACACATTTGTTCTGAAACCTCCCTCTAAGAATATAAAAGATAATTATGTACATTTTAATTTCGACTAATTTGATTTCAAGATTTTTTTATTAATATTATGATGAGCAGTTTAAAAAAAGCCCAATAAAAGTAAATCGTAATGGGCTTTGATATTGGATCCAGCATGGATCATCTTTTAAGTTTCTACATCTACAGAGGTCTAACGTCAGTCTGGAAACGGAATTTTTCACGAAGATGAAGAAAATGATCAGTTCAATGATCTGAAATCTTGAATCCTGTACCTGTTGAAAAAAAGGCGAAGATTTCAGGTATGATATCCTGCTAAGAGGTTTATTGTTTTTCTTCTTGATCTTTCTTTCGTTGCCCTCTGAATCTCTCTCGTGAGTTTATATTATGTTCTAATTGAAATTGTATTTTGAATAAACTAAAATAAGAGTATACGATTGTTCTCATAATTCCGATAGTTTCTTTTCTTTTGTTGTTTCTGATATTTAATTTAGTTTCCTATATAGAGAAAATGGAAACCCGGTTGAAGAAAATAAATCTCACTGTCAGTTCCGAAGTTGGGAATTCTTGAATTTTTGTTGTTTTTGACCCTTTTTGTAATGTAATCTTTGGGGTTGGGACTGGGATATTATTTGAAAGATGGTAGTGATGGCGTTAGATTACATGTGTAGCAGACAATACCATACGTCTAACTACAAAATCCTTTCTTTTTCCAAATTTCCGATCTACCCCATCCATTCCTTGTGAAGGAAAGGGCAAAGTAAAGAACAGGGAGTAAATTTGGGCTCTAGAATATTCTTATCTTAATCCCAGATAAATACTCTCATAAAATCACTAAAAAAATATCTGTAATTTGAATAAGTACATGTTCCTTGCTATGTAGTTTTGCATCAAATTCAAGATGATTGAGCTAGTGAGAAAATAAATGCTGCCAATGACCAAGTACTAGAACATTGTTTATATGAAAATTTCATAGGTGTGTGAAAGAATTAGATGTTTTAGCCATGTAATTGTAGCTGGATGTTTCAGTTGATGTTAGACTTTTGATGGGTGGATCTATAATAAGCCTAATTGCATGGTGGCTCAGTTGTTTGCAGGATTATGTAGTTTTCTTGAGAATCAAGAATGGTACAAATGCTCTGTTTAGAAGAAAGTGATGTATTCTGTTTGACAAATCTGTTTGGAGCTTGTTTGCTGCTTCTTTTCGGGCTTTATTCATTTGTGTGCATTATTTTTTATCACTTTTTCCCTTTTTCTGAGTGGAGTGGGGATTTTAGCTATCTTCCTGCTGTTTCTTGGTACTAGCTGATTGAGGGATCAAAATGGCTGTAATTTGTGTCTACCCGTGGTTTTGGTTTTTATTTTTTATTTTTGTAATGTTGCTCTATCAAATTGAGAACAATGCAATTTGACTAGAATTCCTAATTTGCATTTTTTTGGCTTATATAGTTTGCAAAGGTTGGAAAAATATATTAGGAATATGGAATTGGCAGACCGAGCTGTTGGGGCGCTTCTTTCAGTTATTAGCCTATCTGTGTTCACTTACTATACCTTCTGGGTTATCATACTGGTCAGTCATTTTTACCTTGAAGAAAGTTTTTTTTTTTTGGGCTTCTTGAAGTATTCACTTTTCATTCAGTTTATGGGATGTTTCTTCTGTGCTTTCAGCCATTTGTGGACAACGATCATTTTGTGCATAAGTACTTTCTGCCTCAAGAATATGCAATCCTCATTCCCGTGTCTGCTCTAGCGGTGCTTCTTTGCTTCTTGTGTGTGTTTGTCGGATATGTGATGCTCAAATCGAAAAAGAAAAAGGCGTAACAATTGATACACAACCAGAAAGTTTTCATACTTAAGAGTTTCTTAAGATAAGTGCTGGTTTTGCAGATGTTTTAGCTTCAACTTCAACAAAAGATACCCTAGGAAATAGCAGAGAGACTTCAAGTTCTTTATAAAGAATTTGTATGTTTTGATCATCATACAACTGATTGTAAGATGATTTGTGATTTGTGGATTCATTCTTTTTGTAGTTAATCCCATTTTATTGCATTTTTAGCCATTCGGATTAAACCATAACCCTTAAAAACATTACCAGTTTTGGGGGAAGCTAGCTTCTAATGATAGGAAAGCTGCAGATCATGTGTAGTATAAACAAGGGAAAAAGCAAAAGTTGCATTCACAAAAATTTCAGTCACTCTCTCTATGAAAAGTTTCTGCCTACTAAACATAATATTACTACACAGCTAATTATCTAATTCTGAAACTATTGAACCAACCATCCTCCATCTCTCTGCCTAGAAACCTGCCATTGAAGAAATTTGTATGGAAAATCATTAATTGTGGAAATGAACAATATGCAAACAGGGCTCAAATTGAAAATTTGGTAAACCATTTCTATCCAAGTTTTCTTGAAACATGGGGTTTTGTGAAATTGAAATTTAAAAGTAAATGTGACAGTTGTTTGCTTTAGTTAGGGTTGGGATATTGTGTTATATTATGTCCCTGACAGCTCTTATCAGTGTTCTTTCTGGAAGACAAAATTTACCTTTTTTTTTTTTTGGGTTGTTGTTGTTGTTGACAAGTCAAAGTCCAAAAGGGGGAAAATAAACCAACAACCAGACCGTTGAACCAATCAAAAGAGGGGACAACCTACATTCATTGTCTCTTTCAAAATCCAAAAAGAAAGTAAACGAATGAGCTCATTTTGAGATTTATCTTATTCAATTAATTAAAGTTCCAGTCAATGTTTATCTGTCTTTAATTCAATTATGCCTAATTAAACAAAGAGATGATCTTGAAATTATGGATTCAAGATAGTCTTGAAACCAAGGCAATTTTGAAAAGCAGATATGAGAATCAATCTTTTGATCCAATCTTGTTCTTCAATGCAGTGAAAATTTTGTGTTATTAGAATTTGTTCAAAATCCGTCTACTCACATCAGACTAAATTCATAAGTATTAAAGATTCAAATAGAAACAAGAACATTGATTTTCTGATGAAAAAAGAAGATTCAAAATCCCACCTAAGAGTAATTCAGAATGATCAAATGCAAAATCTTACCTGATCAATTCACACACACACACATGTGTGTGTGTATATATATATATATATATATATATATATCAAGCCCAGGAATTATCAAATGCAGCTGAAGTAATAGCTTGGGAAAACTCAGAAAAACTGATCCTACCATCTCCATCAGTATCAGCTTCTTTGATCATACCAGTTAACTCTTCAGCAGTCAAGGCATGTCCAAGCCTGGCCATGGAATGAGCCAACTCTGCCGCTGTAATATAACCATTACCATCCCTATCAAAAATACTAAACAACTGTTTCAATTGCTCCTCTGTATACGGGGACTTGGCAGGGAGGAGTTCCGGTGCCACCAGGGAGACAAACTCAGAGAATTCAATTAAGCCATTACTATTCTTATCTGCCTTCTGAATAAGTGTTTCCAGCTGATCGGGACTGGGTTTAAGACCTAATGATCTCAACAGTGAACCCAATTCCAATTGCGTCAAGCTTCCATCGTTGTTCCTGTCGAATGATCGGAAGATTTCTCGAAGTTCTGCTATCTGTTCATCATCTAGTTTTACTGAACTACCCATCTTTTGCATCAGAACTCAAAATTTAAAAATTTAAAATTTAACAACAAAAAGGAGAAAATAGAAAAAGGAAAGAATTAGATCCTTTGTTCTTCAAAATCAGCCCCCAAAATTCTAAACATTTCTTCTCCTCCCCGGTCTCTACACCTTCCTTCTGTACGTCTGTGAATTCAATTCTTCCATGGGTAACGATTTTTGGATTCAGGAATGAAGAATAAGGAGATCTTCTATTCCTCTGATGAGTTGGGTGGCTGATCACCCAACCTTGAAGAAGAAGAAGAATCAAAGGGAAAAAAAGGAAAAGGGGAAAGGAAAACTTTCCACTGGTATGCCCTCTTCTTTCTCCAATTTGTCTTCCCGATTTTTGGATATTGATCCACAAATTCCGATGGATCCTTCGAAATTGGAGAAAAACTTTTCACAGGCTAACCCAAAAGCATTTCTCTCTTCTCCAAATCCACAATTGTCATCATCCTTCATACATATACTCTCAACAACTTCTTATCTTCTATTACTCTCTCTCTTTTAATCAATATTCAATCATTAATTATCTCTTTCTCTGTCTTTTTTTTTTTTTTTAATACCTAATTATTCTTAGATATAATATATATATATATATATATATATATATATATAAAACTTTTAACAAAATTCACAAAAAGAGCAGCAAATGGGCGGCAGAGATGGCGGGAGTCCCGTGACGCTCGCCACGTCTTTCTTGCTGTGTGGGTATTGGGGACCGTTGCATCTTACGACTTTGTCAACTGTATTTTCCCGTTTGGAAAAAAAAACTTTAGTCCAAAATAATCGGGTGTCATCGCAAGTAAAGTAATAGTAGTAGTAAATTATTATTATTTATTTATACATTTTTTTCTTCTTTCTCTTTGGAACTATCCAATGGTACCTTGCCAAGTGGATGTTTGGGGGGGGGGGGGGGGGTTAGGTTTCACTGTGGGGACGGCTGAAATCGTTGACATTTGTTTGGTCATTTACATTTCATCGGCTCCTTCTGCTGGTTTAAAACTACTAGCAATTCACTATTGTTTAGTCTGTTCCAATCTAACAGTCTTTTTAAACTAATAATCACATCAATCCATCCATACACTATATATCTATACCCTCATTTTTCCTTTTTCCAAACAGGTTGGTGAGAATAGGGCCCCCCTATGTCACGCCCCCAAAACCAAACATGATTATTATAGATTTCATATACTTTCCAGGATCTCAAGGTAACCAGAAATTATGATCCATAACAGATGATAAAAGACTTTATAAAGAAATTCATATAACAATGGGGCACCTCCTGAGGAATGTAGTTTCTTACAGTTCATACATACAAGTGAGGTGTAAGTACAAGGCTATCAAAGTGTACCTTCAATGCGGGGGCAAGCTAATTTACAAAATATGATGTGGGAGCACAGAATATACCAGGATACAGAAACATGCATCGCCCTTCTGTCAACTTAATTCGTGGCATTTAATTGTGTTTCAACGTACCTTTCATCTTTTTATCTGGTAGAGGATATCAAAGTGAGATCAGAACATTATAGCTTATAAAGATTCAAGAAGGTAAAATCATCATCTATTACTTCTAGTCATCTCTTTTAGTTCATATTTTCTTCCAAGGGAAACCTTCTATAAGAACGGTAGACTACCAAGACATCAAGGGTTAATCATAATAGTTTGTACCTCAATAGAACTCAGTATTTGCAGATTATTAGAAAATTTGTTTAAGAACTACTACTGTTCAACCAGAAATTTTATTAGTTTCGATATCATCATAACAACCACATTATGTGTAGTTTATTTCACCAGCTGCATAAGTTTCAATGATGGAGTATAGGAAAAAAGACACTCCCATCAGCATACTACATCTTGGCAACCACTGCCTTTTAACTCCAACAACAGCATCAATTTTGCATACAATTTTTTTTCAAGACTCTATTGTGGAATGAAATGTTATTTACCTGGCTATTGATCTAATAGAGGACTGCCTTCCCTGGCAAGCACAAAAAGGCCACCATCTCCCCTAGAGATACGGAAGTCTTTGTCGAGATAAGTAATCAGCAGCCAAGATGCTGCCCTTTCACCAGGAATGGGAATCTTAAGAGGAGGCTGACCAGAAATAGTACGTGCTATTCCAGCCACAGCATTTTGCAAAGGATCCAAAGATTGTTGTACAGGATACAAGCTGATTGTTTGCCCGAAAACATTAACATCTTCAGGAAGATCTATATTTGACTTGATCACTGGTGGCTTTAGGGTCCCTTCCTTAAACTCAACTTGTATTCTAGTTGGACTTCGAACTTCAAATGCAGCAGAAGCACTAAAGGACAATGTTGCTGCGGGGCTGGATATAGTGATAGAGTTATCAACGGTAAGGCTGCTGGAGTCGATTGATTGGCATATCTGATCAACCTTTACTAATGGTAGGTTTCCTACTGCCAGAAGAGGCAATAGCTCAGAAAATGCTGTATACCTGACACAGTAGACAAAACATTTCTCCATAAATACCAGAGCATGCAGCTAAAAGAATCCCAGGTCAGTAGTTAAACCATTTAGCTGAAGCCAGATTACAACATAATTTCTCATGTATTCAACACTAACAGTAATAATAACAACAATAATAATTGAAATTTCAAGAAAAATATGTGGCCTCTTATCTTCTACAAGGAGGAAAAAAAGAAAAGGTAAGAAAAATCATTATTAATCATCATTATTGAAATGCTCTCCCTCAACCTACTATCAATATCTAGAAGCCCTCTATATGGATTGACATAACAAAAGTCCTACAAAAAGAGCAAACATGAAAATGACTCATACAACTTCCCCATGCCCGTCAATACAAAGGCTGTCAGCATTCTTACAACTACTAAAGATCTATACTACTGAACTGTCATGCTATGACAGAGAAACATAAATGGAATTGTAAAAACAGACAGCAACCGAAAATGTTTAAAAACAGAAGGAGATTTCAAACTCACAAGCATAACAAGGTCGTTGAAATCATGTTAAAGGAATTAAGCGCAAAAAATTTGCAGAGACTTAATTGTACACAATCATCCCAATGGAGTTATGAACAGATGCTTGAATCGCAATGTATATCCAGCAACAAAAAAGCGCCTACCTTCTCTTTCTACATAACTCAAGCCTCAAACCAAATTTGCATTAAGGTTTACCAACACAAATGCCCAACCCCTTGAGCTTGAGAATTCTTCTCCTTGCAGGGAGTTGATTCTACATTTTTCCGTTCATTATGTTTTTATTCTAACCATATAATCCTATTCGTTCCACGAAGAGTACAGATTTCAAGATTTAAGAACCATCACATGCTTAACATTAGTCATATGCTTATGAGACCATGTCTAGTCCAGAGGATGCTTCACATGAACATAATACTACAGAATGGAAAAATCAAAGCCAAATTCTGAAAAGAAAAATGAGTACGTACACCAAAACCCAATTGCCATCGAGCAACTCAGGGGTTTCAGTAGGTGCTGGAGTGGGATTCTTAGCTTCCAGCTGAGAAATCAGCTCAATAGCCTCCGCCCGCACTTCTGTGGAGGCCCGAAACCCAAAACCCGTACCATAAACCGTATCCACAAAAGCTCTCTTCAAGTCTCTCAGCTTCTCACTCTCACCAACGTCATCTCCAGCCCCAGGGGTCCCATTACCAAACCCGTCGTCCTTAACCCCAACACCGCCCCACTCGTCATTAGCCTCATCATCAGCTGGAGGATCCGGACCCGAAAACTTGGTCAGTGTTTCCGGTTCAGGTTCAGACTTCTCGCCCCACTCGTCAACAATTGTATTGGGTTTACTGTCGGAAACTTCCTCGTCGTCCTCCGGCTGCGATGCTGCTTCAGAATTAGACTTCTTAGAAGACTCGTTGAAAGAATAAGAAGACGAAGACGAAGACGAAGACGAAGAAAAACAAATTGAAGGAGCCAAAGTATGGCGTTTCCTGATAGCTGGGATTGTTATAGAGATAGAGTGGAGCTGAGGATTGTGTCTCAAACTCAAAGAGGTTTTGTTGCAGAGAATGGAAGAGGGTTGAGTAAGGGGACTGAGCAGAAGAGACATTGTAGAAGAAATAGAAGTCGGAGATTTAATCATACGGCAGCGGAGGGAGACGGTGGATTTCGCCGGTGGTGGCGGAGGAGATATGGACCAGTTCAGGGAAGATTCTGGTGCCAATCGCCCTACCAATGATCTCTTTTTTTATTATTTTTTTAAAAATAAAATAAAATGTTCCCAAAATTGAGATATTTTGACACGTATGGAAAAATATAAGTGGCGTAAGTAAAGCTGATTTGGAAAGAAGTTGGGCCTTTAGTAATTGGGCCATGCGACCACTGAAAAATAAAATAAAATGTTCCCAAAATTGAGATATTTTGACACGTATGGAAAAATATAAGTGGCGTAAGTAAAGCTGATTTGGAAAGAAGTTGGGCCTTTAGTAATTGGGCCATGCGACCACTGAAGGCCCAAAATTGGGCTTATCTGTTTATAAAAAGCAAACAAGTCCAACTTTTGTTTCCCTTTGAGAATTAGATCATAGTTAGTACAACTGTTTCCAGAAACAACTACAGATATTACGTGTAGGGCCCACCTTTCATTTTAACGTTTGGATTGTCGTTGCTCTTTCAATTGTCTCGTACACTCAATCCTCCTCCCTCCTCATCCCACTGTTGGGAGAGAAAAGAGTAATTATAAGACCAAAAGCAAACAC
Source organism: Asclepias syriaca (assembly GCA_027405835.1). Classification (NCBI taxonomy): domain Eukaryota; kingdom Viridiplantae; phylum Streptophyta; class Magnoliopsida; order Gentianales; family Apocynaceae; genus Asclepias; species Asclepias syriaca. The sequence continues at coordinate 613,750 of CM049929.1, read as the reverse complement.
AACTTTCTATTTGACCAACACTGGTTAGTCCAAGCTCCATTTCTTGAATTTGAATTTTGTTAATGAATAAAATAAGTGTAGACAGAGTTTTCAAAGTAATTATCGAATACAAATAAATTATATATAAAAAAAATATAATAATAACTAACATAAGATTTATGTAATTTGATTTAAAAATTTATATTTATATCGATCAAAATTATATTACTTGCACTCATAATTAAAATTTATAAATGTTAGGTTCAAAAAAATAATGTACCTTTCAACAAGACTTATGTCGAGGTGCTAGCCGTGGAACCCTACAAGTGTGATGACAAATAAGAAATCGTACTCACTATCAAACTCTATACTTCCCACTCATGATAATTATATATATATATATATATATATATATATATATATATATATTGTAAATATGTATAAGTATGTTTAGTTGTTATTTCGAAAAAAAGAAAAAAGAAAAAAAAATTAATGTTTAGTTGAAACAGTAAAAAATTCTACTAATTTAAATAAAGTTGTAAAATTTATACTTACTAAGTATAAGTGTAACATATTAATTATTTAATATTATTTTTATTGTAAAATATAAAAATAAAAATACTTGAGTTGATTATAAATACAAAAGTATTATATAATCAAATTTTAATTTTATTACAGAACAATCAAAAGTTATAAGGTTATAAAATCAAATTGGTTGTCTAGATCAAATGTGTTGGTGGTTGTCGAAAGGTCTATTAGCAATAATAATATGTAATGTCCAAATACAGTTTGAAGAAATCCAAATTCAATGGAGAAAAAGAATCTTTTCTTGACTTGAGTTTTAGAAAAGGGGTAGTTTGAAGTGGTGGGGGGATGGGGGAAGATCAAGCCATTTTAGTTAATGGTTGAGGTTTCAAAGAATTGACTAAATTGTCATTGTTTTGGATTCATCCTCAAATAGAGTTGGAAAAAATGCTAATAAGTCTACCATGTTGATTTTTTTCAACTCTCATAAAAGTTCTGTTTTAACTTTATAAAAAATATTATTAATTTATTACAATAGTCAAATGTTACATATTTGTAACCGTTAAAACTTACACAACTTTTTTCTTTAAAATATTCTATTTAAAAAAATGGCAAATTTGATCATTAATGTCTAACAAACAATATGTATTTGGTCAAAGAATGAATTTTATGAAAAAATTAAAATTCTAGGTAATGTAATAATAATAAAAAATAAAAATAAAATTATGAATAATATGAGTATAGAATATTTCCATTTTAATGTTATCCAATTCATCAATTATAATGAATAGTTTCTTTATAACATCTAAATTCATCTACATATTGTACTTTTATTTTTAATTTTTTCCATTTATTTAATTTTAAACAATAAAAAATAATACTATGGAAATTTTCAATTTTTTTAATTTATCACATGTATTAATCACTTTATTTTATTTATTTATTTATTTTAATGAAAGAATCTAAGTCTAAGATATTTTTTTGCAAGAAATAACATAGTCTCCTGTACAATATTTTATCCACAAAAAAGGAAAAACACAATTCATTCCTTTATTTTTAAAGGAAAATTTTATTTATGGAAAAGTGCACCGCACGCGCCCATTTCAAAACCTTTTGGCGTTTCAATTGACAAAAAAATAAAATAAAGGTTTGACTTTTGTGTGGGGTGTGAAAGAAAGGATAGAAACGGACTTTCCTCCAATAATATTTGAGCACGTGTCTATTTTAACAGCCCGACTGATCAAACCGGCGGTTTCTTTTTCTTTTTTCTTTCTTCTCCTCCTATTCATTCCTCTTCGTAGTTAATAAGGTTGCATTTACCCCCACCACCACTCCACCATATCTTTTCTTCCTCCGGTAAATTTTCGCTCTCTGCAAAAATCTTTTACAGAAGAGAGAGAGAAAAAAAAATAAAAATTAAGGGTTTTTCTATTTAGGTAAAAAGAAGGAAGAAGGAAGAAGAGTACTTGACCGACAGTAGAGAGTGGGTGTACTGAGTATTTACTATCACTCGTTTTTTTCTGTCTAACTATTCTCATCTTTCTCATTTATTACGACTTAGTTGTTGTTGTTACTGTTCTTTTTAATCCCTTTTCTTTTTTCTTTTTTGGTTTTGTTTTGTTTTTCCTCTGTAGCACCAATTCTTGGAGAATTTACAGATTTTTTTTTACGCCTTTTTTTTGTTTGTTTGGTTGGGAGAGAGAGAGAGGAGTTGTTAAAGCTATTTAATTTCGTATACTGATTACAGCGTATGCATATATATATATATATATATATATATATAATATATATATGGACTCTGTATACTGACCTCACTTTCTTCCCTCAAAATAATTTTCAGTATATTTAAGACTCTTTGCTGTCTTTTCTTTCTTTTTTTTTTTGCCTCTTTGTGATTTTGGAAGAAAAATCTGATTTTTCAACAGTCAAGACTTGGAATTTCCCCTCTTTTTTTTTTATAATAAAAATTCTATCTTTGTCTGTCTTTTCTTCTGTTCCTTCACCAGTACTGTGTTTTCCAATGGTTGGTTATATATATATACATTTTTTTTTTTTTTTTTTTGTGTAGTGTTTTAAGGTTGATCTCATTTCATATATATTCTTGGGGGGTATTTTTTTTGTAGGTGTGTTTGAAGTGAAGGGAAGAAGAAAGAGAGATATATTTGAAAAACCGAGATAGATCGATCCCTGTTGAAGAAAACTCATCGGAAGTTGAAAAGAAAAAATGTTTGGAGATTGTCAAGTTCTTTCATCCATGGGTGGAAATGGAGTGGTTCCTCCAGATTCCTTCTATCCTTCATCTATCCAAACAAACCCTAATTTCAACTTCATGTCCAACATGCCATTCAGTATTTTCCCCCCTCTTATCCCCGTAAGTTTTTCTCTTTCCAGTTTATTATTTCCTTAAATCTTTTTAATAATAATAAAAATAATTGATATATATATCTTCTAGAAGGAAGAAAATGTGCTATCGAAAAGCAAAGAGGAAATGGAAAGCGGGTCCGGAAGTGAACAAATTGAAGGTGTGTCCGGCAACGAACAAGAAACCGAACAACAACAACAGCTACATGAACTCCAGCAGCAAGCTAACAAGAAGAAACGCTACCATAGGCATACCGCTCGCCAGATCCAAGAAATGGAATCGTAAGATATATATATATATATATATTTTGGTCAGATCCTTAGACATGATTTTATTTATTAATGCATGCAATATAATATATTATACAGGTTGTTCAAGGAATGTCCACACCCGGATGATAAGCAAAGGATGAAACTAAGCCAAGAATTAGGTCTCAAACCTCGTCAAGTCAAGTTCTGGTTCCAGAATCGCAGAACCCAAATGAAGGTAAGTGAAAACCCTAAAAAATTTGTTGAAGCACAATCACGCACGATTTCCAATGGTTGCAAATTATCATAAAAAATGGACTAAGATAAAAAGGGTTATGGTGTGGTATATGGATGGAAAGGGGGTCGGGAGGGAAAGTAAGTCATTTACTTCCAGTTGCTTTCAATGCCTGCAAAACTCCATTAATATACGCTGGGGGGTGTGGCAGTCAACCTCTACCTACTTCGATATCAGCTTCCCAAAAGCAATGCAAAATTAATGCATGCAATTTAAACATTACTACTACTACTGGTGTTTTTTCATGATATGAAATTCCAACATTAACATTTATTTTATTTTATTGCGTAATTTTGAAAGCTACCTACCTAAGTTGTAGTAGGAATTTTTAATATATGTATATGTTAATTTAATAAAAATGGCGATTTTTCTCAGGCACAACAGGACAGACAAGATAACGTTATCCTGAGGGCTGAGAATGAAAACCTGAAGACCGAAAATTACCGGTTGCAAACTGCTTTAAGAAACATAATGTGCCCTAATTGTGGAGGTCCTGCCATGCTTGGTGAGATGGGTTTCGATGAACAACAGCTCCGTCTTGAAAATGCTAGGCTTAAAGAAGAGGTACGTTTTTTTTTTTGTTTTTTTATTTTTTTTTTAATTTTAAATTAAAATATATATATTATTTTTTGGACAGTTTGAGCGGGTGTGTTTAATGGTTACACAATACGGTGGTCGGCCACCAATCCCAGCGGTTGGACCGACTTCACTTCTCGCGCCATCACTGGATTTGGATATGAGTATTTTCCCTAGTCGGAAATTTGAGGAGCAATCCTTAGGGAGCTGCTCCGATCATATGGTTCCGGCGGCTGTTCCATTTATCCCTGAAAATGCCAACTTCGTTGGCGGTGCCGGTGGTGGGATATTAATACTGCAGGAGGAGGAAAAATCAGTAGCTATGGAATTAGCTATTTCATCAGTCGAGGTACTAATAAAAATGTGTCAAATGGGTGAGCCACTTTGGATCCCGACAAACGACGTCGTCGCTAATGCTGCTGGAAAAGAAATCCTGAATGTTGAGGAATATTCTAGAATGTTTCCACCATGGTCACCAGAAGCTTCTGGAAACCACCACCACCACCACCACCTCAAGCAGCAGCACAATCCAGGGCATGAAATAATGTTGGTTACTGAAGCTACCCGTCACAGTTGCGTTATTATTATGAATAGCATCACTCTGGTTGATGCATTTCTTGATGCTGTAAGTCCCTCCCCCTCCCATTCAAATTAGCTTAAAAATTTAATTTAGTATTATTAGACATTGCAAATTTTGAAATTAAATTTATATTAATCCGTTTTAGGGAAAATGGATGGAGCTATTCCCTTCAATAGTTTCGAGAGCAAAAACACTACAAGTAGTGAATTCAGGAATTTCTGGGCATGCTGCAAGTGGCTCACTTCAATTGGTTCGTGATAATTTATTTATTTATTTATTCATTCGAAATCCTTCGTTCTCTTATATAAATTTATTTGTTGTCTACAGATGTATGCAGAAATGCAAGTTCCTTCTCCATTAGTGCCCACAAGAGAGTCACATTTCCTTCGTTACTGCCACCAGAACGTGGAACAAGGGACTTGGGCTATTGTGGATTTCCCTCTAGACAGTTTCCATCACACCTATCCTTCTTCTTCTTTTCCTTACTGCAAGAAGAAACCCTCTGGCTGCATTATTCAAGATATGCCCAATGGATATTCCAGGGTAAATTATCATCATTGTTCATTGTTCATTGTTCATTGTTCAATTCTAATTCATTATTATATATACATATTGTTTCAGGTGACGTGGGTAGAACATGTGGAGATGGAAGAAAATCATGTCCATCAAATATTTAATCATTACGTTAGTAGCGGTATGGCTTTTGGCGCACAACGTTGGTTAGCAGTTTTGCAGCGACAATGTGAAAGAATCGCTAGTCTAATGGCTAGAAACATATCTGATCTTGGAGGCATGTTTTGTTGTTAGTCAAAATTTGTATAATGTATGTTAATTAGTCAAAAATTTAATTAGAAATTTGAATATTGTTACAGTGATACCATCTCCAGAAGCGAGGAAGAATCTGATGAATTTGTCACAGAGAATGATCCGTACATTTTCTCTGAACATAAGCACTTGTTGTGGACAATCATGGACAGCGCTCTCTGATTCTGCACACGACACAGTCAGAATTACGCCAAGAAAAGTAATCGAACCTGGGGAACCTAATGGATTAGTTCTCAGTGCAGTTTCAACTACTTGGTTACCTTACTCTCATTACCAAGTCTTTGACTTTCTTAGAGATGAACGACGTCGTGCTCAGGTTCATTTCATTTCATTTCTCCCCATTATTCCCTTTCTCCTCCATCAATTTCATCACATTAATTATTAATAATATACGCAGCTGGATGTTCTTTCCAATGGTAATTCATTGCAAGAAGTTGCTCACATTGCTAATGGATCTCATCCCGGAAACTGCATTTCTCTCCTTCGTATCAATGTAAGTGAAAACTACTGATGAATAAGATATATATAAATCTTGAATTCTTGATTTTTCTTGTCAAATTATTGTTCAGGTGGCAAGCAACTCTTCACAGAGAGTGGAACTAATGTTACAAGAGAGCTGCACCGATGATTCTGGAAGCCTAGTTGTGTACGCCATTGTTGATGTAGAAGCAATTCAGCTAGCCATGAGTGGAGAAGATCCTTCTTGCATTCCTCTACTCCCATTAGGCTTCGTGATACATCCGGCGGCACATCCACAGCACCACCACCACCACAGTTCCAGCAATATGATTACAAACGAGAACAATAATACTACTGCTGCTGAGACTACTACTAGCGAGTCATCATCATCAGGTGGTGGATGCTTACTGACCGTAGGATTACAAGTCTTGACCAGCACAATACCAACTGCAAAGCTCAATCTTTCTAGTGTCACAGCCATAAACCATAACTTGTGCAACACTGTTCAGCAAATCAATGCAGCGCTAGGCAATAGAATCGTGGCATCATGCACAACTGACGTCACACCGGTGCTGCAGCAGCAGCAGCTTCCTGATCAAGACTCCACCTCCTAAACCCGTGGCGTTTAATTAATTACTTTGTTTTTGTGGTACTGATTAATTACTCAACTTTCCTTATAATTAACATTATTATAGAGGTAGGGTTCATCCAAAAAAAAGAGAATTTAATAGTGTTGTAGGGAAGTCAAGAGCGCACCAGATAACTTGATCCTTGCTAATGCTAGCCAGTGATGATGGCATGAATATTGTCTTCACCTGCCAGCCAGCCAGCCAGCCAGCAAGGGTGTTGGTTCGGGCATTGACTTCTTGTTTGTTGTTGACATTATTTTCTCTAGCTTCTTTTGTTAACCGAATTTGTTATTACTATTAAATGCATGGTTTTCTGCAGAATTTCCTATTTTCTTCAGTTTTCTTTTAAAAGTATATATGTACTCTTCCATGGTAGAATAAGTAAGCTACCTGGCTATACTTATGGCATCCAAGCCCTAGTTGGCCATTCTTCTATCATGATGCCCTTATTGCTCATTAAAAGCTCGGATCCATAGATATATATATATGTATGTATTTACTCTTTGGAGACAGGAAAATCTTCCAGTAATAATCAAAGTATAGTACAGCTCCAAGACGCAAATAAACTGGTATGGTATAGGATTCAAATTAGGGTTAAAAAATGTTTGTATTCTTTTTGGGGTCAAATTGTAAAATAAGTAACTTATGGGGGATAAATTGAAAATATAATTAGATGGAGAACTTAATAGATAAATATATAAGTCCTATTTGAAATATATCGGCGAACTGTACCAGTCATATGAAACAAATTTATAAGGGTGGTTGTATTGGTCGTATACGTATGTCTCAGTGACACGGACGGCGGAAAATTCCTAGGGTTTGTTAGTCGTTGATATCAGTTCTCCGCCATGGCTATGCAATCTGGCTTAGGCGTCAGCAAAGTCCTCATATTAGCCGGCGCTGGTAAACTGCCTCAATTCATTTTTGTTTCCGTCTCTTTTAATGGATGTCTTTTGTTCTACAGATATCCCCACTAGTAGTCTTCTGACAATTTTTTTTTTTTTTTGGCTGAGATTGATTTAATTGAGCGAATATTCACGTGTTTATGTAGGATATACAGGGACAATATTGTTTCAAAATGGGAAATTATCAGATTTATTGTCAGAAATTCAGGTACTATATGATAAGTGACCAGTTATTAAATGATCACCCTTATCCCTGTGAATTTTTTTTTAATTTTAATTTTAATTTTATTCTTTTGATTCCGCTATGCCAGGTAAATGTCTTTGATAATTGATATGTTTCATACTTCCCTTCTTCTGGTTTCATGTTTTTTCTTTGATATATTTGACATGTTTGATGCATAAATCTATGGACTTGTGTATTTACATTGAATGCATAAATCTATGGACTTGTGTATTTACATTGAATGCATAAATCTATGGACTTGTGTATTTACATTGAATGCATAAATCTATGGACTTGTGTATTTACATTGGATGCATAAATCTATTTATATATTAAGTGTCCACTGCTTACTAGTAAGAAATTATGTTATTTTTAATATAGATTATTGTTTGGCAGAATGTTCTTATAAAACAGGGGGAAAGTGAATTCGATTCTGATGCCCTTGCTGCCCAGGTATGTTCAACAGCTGCAACCACTTACTCTCGTCTCCCTTGTCAAGTTAAATGTATGAAAAATGTATGGTGTCAAGAACTGTCATATACATGAAAAATCAACCCACTAAATTGTGGGTTAATTCTCTGACTTGAGGCCCAGATCAAGCTCACAGAAACTTTTTCCTCTTAACGCTATCTTGAGCAAATTCTTCTATTTCTTTTCTGCTGCTTATAGTGCATCATGTTGAAATCTTACCTTGAAAGTATAGGGATAGTTAAATGGAGCTTATTACTTAGAACTTCATTTATCACAGAACTGACATCATAAAGGTCACTCACATCGATAAACAGCATCTCATCATGGTTACCTATGCTTTTCCTTGGAATAATACAATGTCACCATTTCAACCTTTTTCGTTTCCTTCTTTTCCCCTCTTCCTGATATGTTCTTGCAATATCACTTGACTGGTCTCAGGTTCGTCGTTTAGCAATGGAGATTCGACAATTGGCCTCTGCTCGCCCAATTACTGTCATTAATGGGGATTCTGGGAGAAATGGTAATTTTGTGGGTGATTTTACTCTGGTAACTTTTTAGTGGGACTTAGTCGAATCATACATCTTTGTAGTGCTGATACACTTCCCCTCACTATACTCGTAAGTTTGGCTTTTGTTTGTCAATCTATCTCACTTTATTTCTCAGGATTAGCATCTCTCATGGTACCAGCTGCTACTATTGGGGCCTTGGGTTATGGATACATGTGGTGGAAGGTATAGGAACATGTCCTGTTGAAAGTTTCAATTCTTTTCATAATACAATTGGTCCTTCCAAATTGTGATGTGTTCAATTTCCGTCCTGCAAGTTTAAAGCTGTGTGTTTTCTTGTGTGATGCATAATTATGTTTGTTAAGATGCTAATCAGCTCTTCTCCCTTAAATGAAAATTTAGGGTATTTCATTCTCAGATCTGATGTATGTGACAAAGAAGAATATGGCGACTGCTGTTACAAATTTGACAAAGCATTTGGAGCATGTCTCTGATGCTCTTGCTGTAAGTTTTGTTTACGCACTAGATTTCTCTATTATGTTTAGCTATTTTGTACAGATATTTCAAAGACTCGTTACAGATTTGGGTTATTTTCTTTAAGATTGTTAGTGGTTTATAAAATAGGGGAATTTTGATATGAATTCTTCAGCTGATAACCTGCTTGATGATAGTAGAAAGTTCTGTTCTGACCAAAAACTGTATTTTGATTGTTTAACTACCTCCTTGACACTGGAATCAAATTAGAAATTAATGGAGATTCATTGATGAAAACTGTTATACATCTTCCAAATGCTAGCTTCAGTGTATAATGTTTTGCTCCTGATGTACTCTTGTGTTGATTTTGGGGTATTATAATTCTTCTTTGTTCTACGAATATCTTATGGAAAAGAAAAACCAATTATCCAAACGTATTTTGTTAGTTCGTTCTGCAAATATTGTCCAGCATCCAAATTTTGGAGTTTATGGTTCAAACTGACTACTGGTGGTGATGATTAGGTCTTGTGAGAACTTAACCATCTGTTGCTAGTAATGGAATTTTAGGGGTAAAAGATTTTTCTGATTGCACATATACCAAACAAATTTCGAACTTCTATTTTTCTACTCACCTCCTTTTATTTCAATTGGCCCAAAATCAACCTGAATTCACCAAAGGATATTTTTTATTTTTGTGTTTTTTAGAAGGAAGAGCTCATCTCTTTTCTCTTAATGTTTCCTTTCTGAAGTAGATATTGTATGCTTGGGTAAAGATTTTTGCCCTGGGGGAATGGTTTAAGTTATTGTTATTTTGATTATTGCTTGTGTGTGATTTAGTTCAAACTGAATGTTTTATGGGAAAACTCTGATTAACTGATTTAATGTTTCCTGTAGGCAACAAAGAGACACTTGACTCAGAGAATTGAGAACTTGGATGGCAAACTAGACAACCAGATAGAGATATCAAAGCAAATTAAACTGGATGTATGTCTATTTGTTCACTTTGATTTTGTAGGATAAACTTACAAATGTATTTTCTCCATTTGAAAGTAGTAGATACAGATGATAATATGGTATATCAAATTAAATTCCCAGGAAGTTGATCTGTAATTGACTGCCTATTAATTAATTTATTTATTTCCGGATTTGTGAAACAGGTTACTGATATTTGTGGCGATCTTTCACAAACAAACTATTACTTGGATGAATTGCAGAGGAAGATTTCTGGTTTTGTGAGTGTTACTTTGCATGCAAAATATTGTTTCCTTTATTTCTAGTTAAAGTGTCTTCTTTTTGTATTTGAAAATCTACATGTTTATTTGAAAAACTCCTTTCATAACGACATTCTTCATGTTTTGGTTGATATGTACCCTTTACCTTCTAATGTTTGTACTACTGTTTCACATGTCAGGATGGCCGAGTAGATTCAATTGAAGCCAAGCAGGTACATCATCTTAAACTAATTTTCAGAATCAAAGTGAAATTAGAGCATACTATTGCTATAATGTTCTGTCTTGATACTTACAATCCATTTGGACTCTATTTTTATTTTTTTTTGGTAAAAAAGTTATTTTTCAAAAATTTGACCAATAGTTTAATTTAATTAAAAGTAATAGTGTATTAATTTTTATTTTTTTATTTTAATATTTAACTATGAAAATTTTAAATTTGAATGTCCGAATTTAAAAAATATGGCTATTGATTCCACAATAATATTTGAAGGTAATTTTTCTGTCCTAAATGTATCCAAATTCGCTCCTAATATCTGAAACATTAATTAAATTGTATTTCTCCTCTGATAATGGGTAATTATAACTGCACGTTTTCTGCAACTACAGGACACAATTGTTAGGGGTGTTATGTTGTTATGCAGCAAGGCTCAGGAGATGCAAATGCCTGGAGCTTTCCAGGTGTGCTAAAATTCTATTCTCTCTCTCTTCCCCCCTCCCCCCCCCCCCCCCCCCCCCCCCCCCCCCCCCCGCCCCCCCTGTCCTAATGTAGATCTTCCTTGCTTAATTACCCTGGATGGCTGATGATTTTGGTTTCTCTGGTAAAAGAAAAAATAATTTATTTCAGATCTTCAAGGTTCAGAGAATTGCTTATAGTTTCAAACTATGAGTTCTTTTATTGTTTAAAGTAATTAATTAAGTTTTTTTTTTTTTTTTCAGGATCAACTCAAACTTGTTGGAAACTCTGTTCCTAGTCTCACGGTACTTTTTCCATCTTGTGCTCCCAAACGACTATTATACCCTTTATTTCTATCTTAATTTTGTTTCCATTCCGATTTCATCATTAGGTTTAATTGGAGTTTTTGAAATAATTTGACAGCTTTGAGTTGACTTGGAAACCACTAGCTCTCCCTGAAAAGCATAAAAAAGATAACCCTACCTGCTTATACCAAATTAATACTCCCTCGTCTTCGAATTCAATTGTCCTTGTTCTACTATTACTAATTAAAAACCTCTCACCATTTATAAGTTATCATGTTAATACCAAGAATTATACCCTCTCCATCTAGAATTGAATGTTCATTTCTCTAAAATAGGCATATTTTTCAAATAAAGTTTTATTATCCTCCTTTATGGAATTTCCAACTAATGGATGTGGCTCTACTATTAATTTTAGATTAAGTCAAAAGTTGATATTCAACTCTGGATGAAGTTAGTGGTAGTACTCAGATTGTCAATGAGATACCAACATATTTATCATTAACCATAAATATTAGATATAAAAGATTATATATATATATATATATATATATATATATATATATATCTTAAGATGAAAGCGGATATTCAATTTTGGATGGAAGGAAGAGTAAAGAAAAAGGTATGTAAAATTTTAAATAATACCAAATAATAACCCACTCTCAGGGGAAAAGAATAAAAGCTGGGTTTTCTGCCAATATGATTATTACAGACTTTGGAAAGTCTTGAAGACTCCTAATATCTTCATTGACATATTTCATTGATTTATAAATTGTTTATCTAAATACATTTTGAATATTCTTTGAGGTTGTTCTCATGATACCTTAGTTGACTTCTTTGCCCTTGTTCTCATGGTTGGTGGCTACTTTCTAAAATTACAATATGTAATTATATTTTCTGAATTTCACAGTGTAACTGGTCTATTGTGATGATGTCATGAAGTTATCTTTCGAATTTTATTTTCTCTAGGGCCTTAAAGAAGTTATAGGTTCATTGGATTTGGGAAGCAACAAGAATAAATCATTAACGGATGACAGTTCTGGAGATGTCATTGATCAATCAAATCGTAGACCTAGGGGCTTGATGAGGTATTGTTGCAGCATCACAAGTTTTTTGAGTTTTATTTTTAATTTGACTAAATTTGCATGTGTTATATCTAATTGCCATGCTTTTTGTTACCGTGTGAATATCTTAGTGTTATTTTCTGAATGTATTGAACTTTTTTAACCATGCAAGTGGTATTTCTGCTCGAAATCATTAATGAGTGATAAAGTGGTATATATCTGCAAAATTAAATAGATAGGTTATTGCTATAGTTTAACCTGAATGTGACTGGGAAAGTTTTGGGGCAAATGTTAAAAGTGTGGGAGCAAAGAACATGTTTCTATTTCCCCCTCTTGTCCTCTCCTGTGAAGTTTGGTCATTTGATTCATAGAAATTGTTTAAAATATTTTATTTATCCTAAATTTGGGCCTCTGCTAAGAATTGCTTTTCTTGTTTGCAGGATTATTTCAGCAAAGTGTTAATTAAATCATATACGTGACATGACATGGTTTCTGGCATTTCATTCGTTTTCGTTGTTGAATATTAGTGCAGATCTGGGGTCTGCACGGGCATTAATTAAAAAACTGGTAAATATATTCTTGCACGTGCTAGACATGGAGCTTAAGTTTGTTCTTCCTGTTTAAATGTTTTCTTATGGATGGATGGATGGAAGCCTCCACTTTCTTTTTCTTTATATATATAAAAATTTTCCTTCTGTTTGGCGGGGTTGACGGTAAAAATTGTTGTCATCAATTCAATTAGAAATGAAAATATTTAAGTGCAACAAAAGGGTAGTTTGATGAAGGCTCGGGGTATGAATGTAAGATGCGATACAAGAATTCTTACCTTGTCAAAGTAGCGGATGTTGATTTCGTGGATACAAGTCAGACAATCTTTGCGCAGTGTATATTTTGCATATTGAAACATTAATGAGATTCTCTTGCTTAAAGTTCTGTTCTTTGATTCTGAAACTATATTTGTTGGAAGAATTTGTTTTTGGGGATAAAAAATTGTTTCTCTATACGTCTCCCTTTTTGGGAGAAAGGAAATAACAAAAAAGAAAAAAAAAACACAGAGAACCTTACAGGGGACTAGAAAACAAGATAAAAATGAGTGATTATAATGCAACCCTCCATGTAAATAAAGAAAAGTAAGCAATAAAATTATATGGTTGAATATTTTTAAATATATGCTTTCAGATCTTTTTAAAATTTAAAATGTTTAACAATATAAAAAATTATTATTAAATAAATAGTAAATTATTTTCAAATTAACGAGTTAATTAAACCGGTTTAGTTCGAGTTAATTACAGAGTTTTAACTGGCAAAACGGAGAGGGGAAAGCCCAACCACAACTACTGTAGACCTCTAAACATCTTCTTGCCAGCAGCTCCTTCTGTAAGACCATTTTATATGCTGCGGATTATCGAAGAAAGAACAGCC